>JABUQX010053188.1:15000-83548 GCA_015478945.1 Trachelipus rathkii
GTAATAATATAATAATAATTAAAATAATAATAAAGATAGTAGATAATTAGTACACAATAATATATTGTTAGTATATAATAGTAACAATAATAATAGTATACAATAAAATAATAATAAATAGTCCTTTAATAGTCTTAATAATTAATAATGATAAAGAAGTAAGAAAAACTATCTTTTTTTTAAAAAATACTAATAATAATAATAATAATAATAATATTAAACAAATAATAATAATTGTAGCAATTAATAATTATATAGTACAATAATGAATAATAGACAGGAATAATAAAGTGAAAATATAAAATTCAATGCAAAAAAATATTTCCAATAATACCACTATTAGTTATTTTTAATACTGAAATTTACGTAAGAATTTTAAGAATAATAATAAACAACAATAACAATAACAATAACATAACAATATATAATAATTAATAATAATAATCAATAAAAATAATAATTAAAATAATAATAATATAATAATTAATTAATAATAATAATATGAATATAATATTAATATATTAAATAATAATAATAATAAATTATATTATTATATTATTATGTATTATATATTTTTATTTATTATTATATTATATTATTATTATTATTATTATTATTTATATATTATTATTATTTAATTATTATTATTATTATTTTTATTTTTATTTTTATTTTTATTTTTTTTATTTTTATTTATATATATTATTATTATTATTATTATGTATTATTATTATTTTTATTATTATTTATTATTATTATTATTATTATTATTAATTATTATTATTGATTATTATTAGTAGTAGTAGTAGTAGTAGTAGTAGTATAGTATAGTAGTAGTATTTATAACGTAAGAAAAATTAAAATATTTTTAGCGGACAAAATATTTCGTGGAATATTAAGAACTCTTCGGAAACGAACTTTGAAAAAGCTTTCTACAAAGAAGTTGTCTCTAATGATTTCCAGGAAGATGTAGTCGAGCAAATGGCTCGCGTGGTAAAGCCTTGTACCTTATATGCCTATTTTGCTGTGTGAAGGATCACCTGTCTTCGGACATACAACCAAACCTATGAGTCAACCATTTTGCCAGAAGAGAATTTTTTTTTGGTTTGACAAGAGTTTCATAATGGTTTAAAATTTCTGAAAATTTTCAACTCAACTATTTTAGGAAAAAATATTCTCTGAAATTTTCCAAGATTCTTGATTTCATATTTGTTTTGAAAATCATCATCATTAACATCGTCTTCGTCATTATTATTATCATTATCATTATTTTATATTATTATTATATATTATTATTATTATTATTATTTATTATTATGTATTATTATGTAGTATTATTATTTATATTTTTTATTATTATTATTATTATTATTATTATATTATTATTATTATTATTATTATTATTATAGTTTAATCAAAGGAAGTTTGAAAAGAAATAATAAATTTTAGTGAAAGTGAATTCTCGAAGATGTCCGCAATGTAAAATTTAAATGTATTACCTGAATGAAAACGAAATATAAATGTCAAGAAAAACTTGTCTTGCAACGTTAATTATTTTGCCTAAAAGGAATATTTTTTGTTGCTTGGATGATAAAATTATCAAGTTTTAAACTTGGGTATTTGTGAACATCTCTGCTTGTGGATGACACGAATTTCTCAGTTCCTGATTTATTGCCTTATCTAACATTTTTTATTATAAAAATTCAAACATTTTCAAATAAAATAAATAATTGAATTTTAAAGGATATCATAAAGGATTCTGGTATAATAATTTAAAATTTCTTTTAGCATAATTGTTTCTACTAACTCTGCTATTTGATTAATGTTATAAAGATAGAGACGAATCGTTTCTGGATGTATATGTTACACACAAGAACAACATATCTAAAATTTATGTATGTAGAAAACCTATTTATACTCTTTTAGATACAGCTATTTTAACAATATCCCCATTAAGTTCCGACCATCAGGTCTTAGTTTTCGAATCTATTAAGTATTTAAAATTTCTCTAATTGGCATTTGTTAAACATAGAGATGGAATTTATCACAATACTTTTTCATTATAATTTATTTTCCAATTTTCAAGTGGAAAAGGTCGAAAATTTTTCAGCAAAAACCTTTTATCTCCCTACTGTGTCTAAGCAAATATATACCTATAAAACTACCTTCTATAGGATCTAATATAGGATTAGTTATAGCTTAACTTAACAGGAAATTTCTTTCAGTATTTTAAGCTACACGTCATCAAAGCAAGTTTATTCTTATAAATCATAACTTCTTTTCAATCAAAATTTTTTTTTTCTGGCACAAGAAAGCCCACCCAATTATTACTTTTCAGATCCTCATTAACTTATTTAAACAGTCTAAGTGTGCCAGCTGCAATGAAGAGTATGTGGATCAAAGTGATCCACAGCTAAGAGAGAATTTATTAACATAGCGGAATATCCTTTAGAACTGATCCCTTCCCCCCCCCCTGTTCTTCTTAGCATTCTGTTTATTCTTCATATCCTCTCTCCTTCAACATTTGACTACGCTTCTTGATTGCAAGATATTGGAGTGTTTATATTTAAAAATTCTACACCCATCCTTATATAATCAAACTTCTTCGTATCGGAGAAAACCCGACTATGCTTTTTACTCAAATGATGAGTCCTTTCCCCAGAAAGTAATTTTTTTTTATTTCGAATTTGGTTATTGCTGCTGTTTCGACTTCAGTCATAGTTTCAGTTTGTTATTATTATTGTTATTATTATTGTTATTATTATTATTATTATTATTATATTATGTATCTTATATAGTTGCTTATCTAGTTATATATATTATTATGTATATACTAATTAATGTAATTATTTCTAGCTTAATCCATTATCTATATAATAGTATTATAATAGTAGATAGTCATATATACTAATAATATATAACATATATGAATACTAACAAATATATATATATATATATAGTATATATTTATAATATAATATATATATATATATATATATATAATATATATATATATATATATAATATATAACATATACTATACATATATATATATATAACATATACATAATATATATTATACATATACATATATTATATACATATTATATATATTGAATATATTATATTATAAATATATTATATATTATATATATATATATATTATATATATATATATATATATATATATATATATATATAATATTATATATATTGTATTGCAGGGGGTGTTTTGTTTTTTTTGCTACTTTATTTTCTATTAGTAGGGGAGGGTTTAGCAGATACCATAGTTGATAGTTCTTGATAAATTGTTTGAAGTTATTTCAAATCCATATACTATATAAATATAAATATATACCTATATTATATAACTATATATATATATATATACATACCATATATATATATATATATATAATATATATATATAGTATATATATATATATATTAAAATTGTGAATTTGAGTTGGTTTAATTTGCGAATTGCCATAAATGGTCTAAAAGAGGCGAGGCCCAAAAATTGATCACGAATATTTTATTATCACTTATTCTTCCTCAAGATTATTATTTGTGTTGTGCGATCCATCATTCTTTTTTCATTCTCTCAATGTTTCTGTCTTGTTCTTTCTGTAATTTTGCCTTTAAAAGGCCGCTCAACACAGGAATGTCTTCTCTCTTCATTCAGAGCTTTTTATTACAGCGTCTAATTATTTGGAGATTTTTAAAATTGTATTTAACTTTTACTTCGGATAAAGAAAAAGAAAATCACAGAGTTTGATTAATCTCATCATAAAGCACTCTTTCAAAATTATTATTATTATTATTATTATTATTATTATTATTATTATTATTATTATTATTATTATTATTATTATTATTATTATTATTATTATTATTATTATTATTATTATTATTATTATTATTATTATTATTATTATTATTATTATTATTATTATTATTTAAGACCACACAAAGGGCAGAACTTCGCATTCGAAAGAATATCAACATCTGATGTTGAGTGTGTAATAAATGGGCTCATGAATAAAAGCTCCGACTTTCAGAGTGTCCCGAACTGGATATACAAACACTGTAAAAAAGAAATTTCACCAATATTAGCCGCTCTTTATAACAACTCAATTGAATTACATTACTATATAACTGAATTAAAAATCGCAAAAGTTACCCCTGTTCCCAAGAGCTCTGACACCTCCCTTCCGAACAAAAACTCTTCGCCGATTTCAATCCTACATACACAAACTGTAAAATCTATTGAAAAATAGTCCATTCGCACAACTACTAATTATTTTGCATGGAATGGGCTTATCACAAAATCAGTTTGGTTTCACCAAAAACAGCCAACACAGAAGATGCTCTGGTATTCCTTACTGAAAAACTAAACAAAGCACTAAATGAAAAACAAAAATGTGTACTCTTACTTCTAGATTTATCGAAAGCATTCGATGTAGTCCCACACAACCTACTCTTAAGCAAATTAGAGAGACTTGGTATCACTAATTGTCCACTACAATGGTTTCAGTCTTACTTATCTGACCGAACACAATATGTTCATTTAGGAGACACATCATCCTCACTTGCCTCAATTTTCCACGGTGTCCCTCAGGGCTCTATACTGGGGCCATTATTATAATATGTATAGAAATGATTTTCAAAATTTTCACATTTCAATACACTCACAATATACTGACGACACCGCAATCTTAATATCAGACAATTAAATAGAAACATTTAACTGTAAAGTAAACAATGAAATGAAAGAAATTATAAAATGGGTAGAAGCAAACAAACTCTCCCTAAATCTACAAAAAAACAAATTACCTATTAATAACAAATCAAAAGAACCCTGCTTCAACTAGATGTAAGAGACAAAACAACTATAACTATAAATCGGCCTATCGTCCCCTGCAAGTTACTAGTGTTATCCTGATGACAAGCTTTCGTTTCAAAGGACACATAAATAGTCTCATTAGCAAATTGTCCTATGCTATAACTATGCATTCCTTAAGATAAGGAATTTTGTTCCAAAATATATTTAAAAAAAACACCTTTAGGTATAGTCTTGTTTATCCTCACCTACTCTACCGTCTTCAGTTTGGGGTTGTGCAAGTGAATACCTGCTACAACCTCTAAATCGTTTATGCAAAAGAAAATAATTCGTGTAATATTAGGGGCCGAAGGCTACCGTGAAAACACAACCCCACTATTCAAAATTTGTCTATGCTAAAAATTGATATTTATACCCTAACAGTAAGTAGTCACATCTTTTAAATTCACAAATGGAACTGCAAATGATCTTTTGACTAACATACTTGTACAAAACCAAACTTTAAGGACAAACAATCTCAGTAGCACAAATTCCCATACCTTAGACAGAGCAAAATTCACCCTAACGAAATCGCGGAGGGCCATCTCACATAAGGGCATAAAATTGTGGAATAATCTCCCTAAAATGTACAGGAGTCAATCACCATTGGGTCGTTTCGTAGAAATATGAGAAGCTTCTTATTACCTAAATACTAACGAGGACATTCCTACCCTCGTTAGGTCATATTCTACGACGAATGGAGACGATTCCTATAGCAGTCATTAATAATTTTCTTTAGCTCTCATAATAATTTCTCTTGGAATTTAAAAGTCAATGATGATAGGGGTTTGATGTTATGAATACCAATATAATCATTATTATTATTATTATTATTATTATTATTATTATTATTATTATATTATCATTATTATTATTATTATTATTATTATTATTATTATTATTATTATTATTATTATTATTATTATTATTATTATTATTATTATTATTATTATTATTATAATGGTATAATTATTATTATTGTTATTACTATTATTTTTATTACTAATGTTATTATTACTATTATTATTACTATATATACTACTAGTTGTACTAATAGTGTTGTTGTTATTATTATTGTTATCATTATCATTATCAATATCATTATCAATATCATTATCAATATCATTATCATTATCAATATCATTATCATTATCAATATCATTATCAATATCAATATCATTATCAATATCAATATCATTATTAATATTTATATCATTATTAATATTTATATCATTATTAATATTATATTTATAATTTATATCATTATTAATATTTATATTTATATCATTATTAATATTTATATTTATATCATTATTAATATTTATATTTATATCAATATTAATATTTATATTTATATCAATATTTATATTTATATTTATATCAATATTTATATTTATATTTATATCAATATTTATATTTATATTTATATCAATATTTATATTTATATTTATATCAATATTTATATTTATATTTATATCAATATTATATTTATATTTATATTTATATTTATATTTAATTTTATATTTATATAAATATTTATATTTATATAATATTTATATTATATCAATATTTATATTTAAATTATATATATATTTATTATTATTTTATATTATATTTAATATTATATTTATATTTATATTTATATATATTTAATTTATATTAATATTAATATTTATATTTATATTAATATAATATTGTTATTGTTATTATTATTATTATTATTACTATTATTTTCAGTACAGTATTATAAAATAATGTTATAATGTTATAAGTGTTTATCATCATTAATACTGTTAGTTTATTATTATTATTATTATTATTATTATTATTATTATTATATATTATTATTATTATATATTATTACTATATTATTATATTATTATTATATTATTATTATTATTATTGTTATTATTGTTTTTATTGTTGTTGTTGTTGTTGTTTGTTGTTGTTGTTGTTATTGTTGTTGTTGTTGTTGTTGTTGTTGTTGTTGTTGTTGTTGTTGTTGTTGTTGTTGTTGTTGTTGTTGTTGTTGTTGTTGTTGTTGTTGTTGTTGTTATTCTTTGTTATGTTATTATTATTATTATTATTATTATTATTATTATTATTATTATTATTATTATTATTATTATTATTATTATTATTATTATTATTATTATTATTTTTATTTTGATGATTGTTAAGTTATGCTTAATTATATATCTTATTACTATTTAATATTATTATTATTATTATATATATTATTTAATTATTTTATTTTAGGCTCAAATGTGAATGGACGAAAACGTCCCCCCTAGTAGCCCTTTTTACTTATAATACATTTATTAATATTCTATGTATTTAACTTATGTCATGCAAAAGTAAGATCATTATTTTATTGAAAACATAGACAGATAAATATTTTGAATTATTTTGATTTATTATTGATATTATATATATTTAATTAAATATATAATAATATATATGATAATTAATATAATATTTATTAATTATATATTAAATAATTAAATATAATAATTAATTATTATTTAATAATAATAATATATTATATAATAAAATATAATTTATATATATATTAAAAATGTATATTCATAAATTAAATTTATGTTTATTATGAAAGGCTATGTCAACAATACATTGAATAGTTAATAATAAAATCTTATTATGATTCTTATATATATACAAAATTTGTATATATTAAGTTTTATATGCTTTTATGAGAATAAGTTTGATCATGGGCATAATTATATATATATAAATTATATAATTATATAATGATATAATATAATAATATATTATATTAATTATATGATATAATATTAATATATATAATAATATTATAATTGATTAAATTTAATTATATATTAAATATTAGATAATAATTATATATAATATTAAAATAATTAAATTTAATTTAATTTAAATGTAATAAATCCTGATAATAATTATTAAATAATGATATATTACTATATTGAACATTATCAAATTAATATAATATATTAGATTATAAAAATAATTAAATTATATTAATTATTAATAATATAAATTATTGAATTAATAATAAAATATGATTATATATATAAATAATTATTAATAGAGATGTTGCAGAATATAGTTGAAGCATTAGAAGTGCTAAGTAGAGAGGTACTTATTAAATAAATATTGATTTCCTCTATCTTTTTCTGACTACATCCATTTTAGATCCCTCTTCTTGAGATAGCGTATCGGTGAGATAACTTCATAATAATAATAATAATAATAATAATAGAAGTGCCCATATTACCCTCTCTCAATTTTTCATAATAAGGAGTATTAATATAATTCAACTCCTCGGCCAGTAAATGTGACATTCAATCCCACGATGAGGAATATTGAACCTAAATCCATATAAATCGCAAATTAATTACCTACATTCCAACTCACACTTATGCATCGGATCGCTTCCTTCAATAATGAATCAGAATTAAATAACAAGTAGTTGAATCACATTTAATAATAATATAAAAAAATAATAATAATAATAAATGTAAAGTCCTAATTATAGTTGTTGTTTTTGCAAATATGTTCAAATTTTTTTATTTTTTACTCGAAACATTGAAGTCGTTTTGTAAGCTTTCGGACCTTTGGTGTAATTGTACTTAAAAGGCATACTGTTTTGAACTGTCGATGTGAGGGAATTGTAATTAATTAAGTAAATAATGTGATTAAAACAAACTTTTATTGGATCTTCTGTGCAGCATCACGCTATTTAAAAAAATGGTCGAATTACCCTTTAGATTTTTTTCGAAATTGCTTGTCCAAACTTGGACCCGTGATTGTACAGACCCCAACTATGAAAAACGTCTATGAACATTGCAAATTGCAAAGTTCAAATTTTACAGCGATTCGAAATTCTCATCAACTCTAGAATAGGAATGCCACACGGTACAAGAGTTTAATGGCAGTTAACCTACAGCGGGTAGTTATGACTGAATTTTTAGCTATATGGATACAAACCAACTCGACGACATGTGATGTGACACACGACTGTATGTATTGTGTTTTGTGTGAAATTATCCCTTCTGGGCCTAATGTACTACTTCATGTAAACTTACTTGTCACTTGTCATGATAGCTCACAGATCTTTACCCCTGTATAAAGATCTATTACAATCGTACTGAGCAGGACAACCAATAAACCTCACCCCATATATCTGACTGGGACAGTTATAAGGCGTTTACAGCTATTAAGGGAGCTAGCCTTGGTTATATGTCCATTTACTCCATATCTAAGTAAGATCTAAACTAAATGTATGTCTCTGCCTCTCTCTGACAAACGATCTCGCAAAATGTGGCCACACATCGGCGAAATTGACCGATATACATTATATCATTTCTTGTAGAACTTGACGAATCTATTATATTGTGAAATAAAAACGGACGAGCAAATGGAGATTTGAATTTCGATAGTTGCCTGTATGGAGAAAAATACCAGACGTGGTGATGTCTATCGAATAAAACGTTTATGCGGAGCACGATACGCCAGCTGATACTCAAGGAGGGTGATACCTTTCGACGACGAAACACCGACTGTGGTACTACAAGACGCATTCCCACACTTGAAGTGGAGGAGAATGTGCTAGACAGCATTGCTGAACAACCTTGAACTACTGCATGCAAACTTATTCACAAGAATGCATTGCGTGTTTTCTTATATAATGCGATCAGTTTAATATATGGAAAACTCTTTAAAAATTAAAATAAAATACAAAAAAAAAAAACCATCCCAAACTGTTTTATAGATGTAATATAAAATCTTTTATACATATATATATGACTATTATATTATATATATATATATATATATATTATATATTAGTATATATTAAATTATATATATATATATATTTATAAAAATTTTAGATCTTTTAATATCTATATTTGTTAGGCATTATACCATTATTAATTTTATATATATAATAATATATACTCAAGTTATTCTACCTTTCTTTTTGAATGGTTTCATATTTAAATCACTGCACTTGTATGACATATACTTTAACTAGTTATTGAACCATATTTTAATCCATAGGTAGAACCTACAACAGCACAAGATTTTATGTTGTGAAAATCGAACATACAAGAAATATTGTAGAATGGGCGGAGTAAATAAGAGCCCATCTTGTAATGTGGGAGGTTCAACTGTGGTTGATGGACCTCAACATCATCATTTAGAGGAGATAGAACGCGCTTTAACTCATTTTACACGACCACAGGTATATACCATAGTGAATAACTTACCTGTTCACGCTAGTTCCCATGATGCTTCCTAGGGTGGATTTTACTCCGGAATTCTGAGCTAGAGAACTCGAGCTACTTCACTTGGTCAGAGTTCAAATAGCGGGTGACAGAAAGGGGGTTCGGTATTCAAGGGCTGGGGCCCTATGCTTATAGTCGCGAGTTTGTCACTCATTGCTCATGCTGCGCGTTATTGCTTTTCTCTTTCCAGTGTCTACTTGTACTAGGCAATTGCTCTCACCCCAATCTTGGAGAGCGAGCAATAGAGGAAAGTGCTCGCAAATGATAATGCTATTTTTAATATGGTGAGAAGAGAAAAAAGAATTAAAATATATAAGTATCTATATTAGGTGTATATTAAGTAAGATAATGATCAAGTTAGTCAATTATTAAAAATTTAAATTAATTTAATTAAATAATTAAATTAATTTAATTATATTATATCTATATATTATTTCAAGTGGTCTTCTTTTGAAAATGGGATTTTAAAAAAAAAAATTGACTTTTGTACAGAGTCAGGAAGGCAAATGATCAGAGTTTGTCCTAAGAGCTAAAAGAATAACGGAATAATATTTATTTTTATTTAACAAGAAAATAGTAAATAATTGCCCTACTATATCGTTATAATTATAAAATAAGAGAAATTCGAGTTAGAAATGCGTAGGTCGCTCTCAAACAGATCGTACCTCGATAACGAAAATTATCATATATAATAATATATAATATACTCTATACTATATATATATATAATATAATCATATTATAGCAATGTGAATAGCATAACATTTAAAACATGGAAATACAGTGGTAAAATGAAAAATTCTCTCTCTCTCTCTCTCTCTCTCTCTCTCTCTCTTACTTCTCTCCCTCTCTCTCTCTCTCTCTCTCTCTCTCTCTCTCTCTCTCTCTCTCTCTCTCCTCCAAAATCTGGACTAGGAAGTAATCAAAAAAGAAAAGATAAATTTATCGTTTTTATTTCTTAAAAATCAATGAAACCTGCTCTAAAGAAAACGATTAAAATTGAACGTACGAATGAATGACAAAGTCAAATCTTTGATGACGACAAAATGTTTAATAGATCCAAATATAAAAATTTGTTTGTTTTATGTTTTTTTTTTTAATTATTTTTTTTTAGAAAAAGCAAGAGCAACAATAACATCTCATGTCAAATTACACAATAAACAAAAGTACAGACATTATCTACATAGAGAAGAGAAAACATTTTTGGTCAATCAAGCGTGTCCAGAAGAGTTTTCAAAGAGGTCTTTTTGGGAGGTCAGGTCAGACACAGGTCAACCATACTTTAAAAAATCATTAACACTAATATTTGTAATTCCTTCTATAATATATATATATATATATATATTATATATATATATATATATAATATAATAAGTATATATATATATATATTATATATATATATATCATCAATATATAACTATATATATAATATATATATATATATATATATATATATATTATATATATATATATACCCTATACTTATATATCAATATATAATATATTATAATAATTATATATATATATAATATATATATATGTATATATATATTATATATAAATATATATATATATTATATACTATATATATTATATAATATATATAATATATAATAATATAATATATACTATATAATATATATATATATATATATATAATATATATTTTTCTCTCATATTAAATAAAATATAAATCTTAATATTAAATATAAGTATAAATAAAATATAAATATAAATATAAATATAAATATAAATATAAATAAATATAAATAAATATAACAAAAATAAAAATAAAATAAATATATTATATATATATATATATATATATATACTCATATATATATATATATATATATATATATATATATAAATATATATAATATATAACCAATAACTACCTCATATATCATATCACTACTATACTACATTACTATACGTAGCTTTTGTATGTACTGTTGAGAAAAGAGTAACAAACTCCAGAACAAACTGAAAATTAATGCTTTTATATACTATATATATATATATCATAATATATTATATTATATATATAATAATATAGTATAATATACTACTAATATATGATAATTTACACAACCTATATATATATATATATATAAATATATCATATATAATATATATATATATATATATATATATTATAATAACAATCTGACTGGTAAACGAGATTCTCAAAAAAACTCCATCCCTATTATAACATGATCTCAAAGTCCTCTAGCAACATTTCACTGAAAAATATTATTGTAAGAAGCTATTTCAAATAATTAATAATAATTAATAATAATTAATAATAATTAATAATAATTAATAATAATTAATAATAATTAATAATAATAATTAATAATAATAATTAATAATAATAATTAATAATAATAATTAATAATAATAATTAATAATAATAATTAATAATAATTAATAATAATTAATAATAATTAATAATAATAATTAATAATAATAATTAATAATAATAATAATAATAATAATAATAATAATAATAATAATAATAATAATAATAATAATAATAATAATAATAATAATAATAATAATAATAATTTCTGAAAGGGGGCTACTAATTGCAACACAGTATTGTGTCCTAAAAGCCCACAAAACAATACAGGTAAACTTAAGCTTAAGCAATTTGGTTTAAGGATTGTGTTTAATATAATCTACCGTAACAATAGTAATAAAATTACGGTACATAATAATAGCAAAATAGTAATTAAAATGGAGGTGGGGGTTGGTGTAAAACAGGAAAGCGTATTGTCACCAATCCTGTTTGTGGCATACTTGGATGTAGCAACAGGGGAGATGAGAGGGGAGGTGGAGGGTCTGGATGGAGATATAATAACTTATGCAGATGACCTAGCTTGTTGGAGTGAAAGCGGGGAGAAACTGAGAAGGCTGGTGTTGGCTTTCGCTAATAAACTGAGAGAAGTGAGCCTGGGTATGAACGTGGATGAAACAGAAATTATGATAGTAAGCAGAGGAGTTGGTAGTGGAGGTGGATGAAGTAGTGATAGAAAAGGTAGAAAAATACAAATATCTGGGAGGAATGTTCGGTAGAGAGGGAGGAAGTACATTGGAGATTACGAGCAGAATTGATAAGTATGGGAGAACAGTAAGAGCTTTGTATCCCATCATCAAGGATAATGAGATTGGAGGAGAGGTGAAGAAGATAATTTTCGAGAGCATATTGACACCGGTCCCTCTGTATGGTGCGGAAACATGGAGTATGATGATTGACGACAAGAGAGGAGAGCAGAGTACAAACTGCGGAAATGAATGTATTAAGAGCGATGGCCGGAAAGACCAGGAGGGATAGAGTGAGAAATGAGAGAATTAGAGAAGGTATAGGAGTGATACCTATTATTAACAAGATAGATGCAGCGAGATTGAGGTGGTGGTGGGGACATTTGGAGAGGATGGAGTGTGGCAGAGTGGCCAGGAGGAGGTGGGACTGGAGACCGGAGGGAGGCAGACCGAGGGGAAGACCACGGAAGAGATGGAAGGACTCCGTAGAAGATTCGCTGAGAAGACATCAGATGCCATCTATGATCCAGCTGATTGAAGAACGGGTCTTGGAAGATAGAGGGGAATGGAGGAAGAGGTTGGCCGTGCTGACAGGCTCATGAGCCTCCCTGGGAGCGGATGTAAGATGAAATAATAATAATAATAATAATAATAATAATAATAATAAAATTTTTAATTAAAATAGTAATAGTATAATAATAATAATAATAATAATAATAATAGTAATAATATATTATAAAAAATAATAATAATAATAATAATAATAATAATAATAATAATAATAATAATAATAATAATAATAATAATAATAATAATAATAATAATAATAATAATAATAATAATAATAATAATGTTACCAAATTACCATAAATAATAATAATAATATATTTATTAATTTTCAGTGGTAAAAAAAGTAAAACACAAAATTCAATTCACAACAAATATAAGTTACATCATAGGAGAGTAATAATTAAAATATAATAAATAATAATCCTTTTATAATCAAAATCATTAAAAGCCAATAAATTCCCGTAGCGCTTTCTTAATACAAAAATTTAGACTAACCTGAGTCCTGGAGAACGGATGCCTCAGGAGATTCAAACTTCGAGTATTATAATTATGTGTCCGATTTAGGCTGTCCAAATAATTATGAAACAGTGCGCCTTCATTCAGCAAATTAGAATGCATGAATAGGCCAAGCTTAAACTTGTACAAATGACGAAGAGGCATGATACCTTGCTCTGCAAATATTCCAGCTGTTTGAACAATATCACTGGAGCTAATATTTCTCAACACAATATTCTGTGCAACAATAATTGGTCTCAGAGCACTATCATTTGATCCAAACGAAGCCAACGAATGTAGGTTCAAGAATGGAATAATACAGGAATAGTACAGATTAGTCAAAACCTTGAATGAAGCTAAATTTCTCAGAGCAAATAGGATACCATTGTTCCTACTAATTTTCTTACACAGTAGTGATATATTTTCATCAAATTTTAAATTATGTTGTAAAATTATGCCTAGATATTTGATAGATTTACAATCTATTTCAGTACCATTTAAATGAAGGTTAGCTATTACATTAGGAGAGAGTGGGAAGATCATACCTTTCGTTTTTACTAAATTCAAAGACAATTTGTTAACTCAAGTCCATATGAAAATTGTTTGTGGCACGTCATTTATAACATTCTGAATATAAAACAAATCTTTGCCGTAAAGTAGGGTATATCACGAAAGTTTTACATTGGAAATAGTTCTAACCAGATCGTTATTATACATTATGAGAAATAAGGGCTCTTGACATGATCCCTGGAGCACAGTCAGCACACCCGTCTCCGCTACTTTGTGACCCGACCATAGACCATTCACTTGGACATATTGTCTCCTGTTATTAAAATAAGACAATAAAATGAAGAAAAACGTCCCTAATACCATATCTTTCTAATTTGACAATAAGTATATTTATGTAAATGGTGTCGAATGTTTAAGAATAGTTCATAAAGACAGCAGCAGAAGCTGCTTGTTCCTTCCGAGACAGTCTCTCACTGACATGCAAAAGTTATAAACTCCCATATAAAGAAAGTAATCAGCAATTTAAAAAAAATGATAATAATAATAATAATAATAATAATAATAATAATAATAATAATAATAATAATAATAATAATAATAATAATAATAATAATAATAATAATAATAATAATAATAATAATAATAATAATAATAATAATAATAAAAATAATAATCAAATAATAATAATGATCAAATAATAATAATAATAATAATAATAATAATAATAATAATAATAATAATAATAATAATAATAATAATAATAATGATCAAAATAATAATAATAATAATAATAATAATAATAATAATAATAATAATAATAATAATAATAATAATAATAATCAAATAATAATAATAATAATAATAATAATAATAATAATAATAATAATAATAATAATAATAATAATAATAATAATAATAATAATAATAATAATAATAATAA
Organism: Trachelipus rathkii; assembly: GCA_015478945.1. Classification (NCBI taxonomy): domain Eukaryota; kingdom Metazoa; phylum Arthropoda; class Malacostraca; order Isopoda; family Trachelipodidae; genus Trachelipus; species Trachelipus rathkii. The sequence goes on from JABUQX010053188.1 coordinate 30,743, forward strand.
TAATAATAATAAATTATATTCGTATTTGGCATCGAGTTGTGTATTTGCTTGACTGACATCAGGCCTAATGACTTTTTAATTCTTTGTATTTTTGTCCTGCAAAGTCTTTTGTCCTTTTCATTTCTTTCGTCTTTTACGACTCAAAGAACACTTTTGTTCTTTTCCTTCAATCCATAGTTCGAATAATGTCTCGACTTCTCAAAAAAAAAAAAAAAAAAAAAAAAAAAAAAAAAAAAAAAAAAAAAAATGACTTCAGATTTTCAACAGAAAACGAATTCAATTTAATTCGTTCGACTAAATAATGAAATCTTGCTTAAAACTTCATATATTGCAAATGACAATTTTGCACTTAATTCGTCAAAAACAGAAGAAACTCTAAGAAATGTCAAATAAATTTCTTTATATATATATATATATATATATATATATATATATATATATATATATATATATATATATATATATATATATATATATATATATATATATATATATATATATATATATATACTATATATATATATATATATATACATATCTATATCATATAAAGAAGAGAGAGAGAGAGAGAGAGAGAAGAGAGAGAGAGAGAGAGAGAGAGAGAGAGAGAGAGAGAGAGAGAGAGAGAGAGAGAGAGAGAGAGAGAGAGAGAAAAGAGAGAGAGAGAGAGAGAGAAGAGAGAGAGAGAGAGAGAGAGAGAGAGAGAGAATATTTACTTATATTGTAAACATTTATATAAAAATTAAAAGATGTATATAAATATTAAAAGAAAAATGGTTTTCATCAAGCTTAGAAGGTCGTTTGGTTGCGCAACACGGATTTATTTTCTGATTCCTTCAATGTTCTTCTCTTCTATTTTACGATACAAATATATAATTAAAAAAAAAGTAGTTGCCTCGTCAGTCAAGGTTTATGACACGGGCATATATATCTGCTGTATATATATATATATATATATATATATATAACATATCTTCTATATATATATATATATATATATAATATATATATATATATATATATATATATATATATATATTCTTATTTATATATTTATATATGAAAATATATATATATATATATATATATATATATATATATATATATATATATATATATATATATATATATATATATATATATATATATATATATATATATATATATATTAAATAATTCTACTTTGACGTAGTGTATAATATTTATTCAGTAAAGAAACCCTTGGTATTAATGTTAACACTTAACAATGAAAACTTTTAATAGAATTACAACATTAATAAGTTCTAAGCGAATGAATGGATCAACATTTTTTGCTAGCTTTCGTCTTCTAATTAAGACCTCTTCAGGCAAATGACCGAGTGAATTTAAAGATCCTGTTGTTGTGAAGCTTGTTCCAGTTGGTAGGTTATTGTTTTTAAGGATTTGTTGAAATATTGGGACGATTTTAAATATTCATTATGTATAGAGTCTATTTTTATTTCCCCAGGTTGCTTGTTGTAATTATTGGAGTTATATAATGCAAAAGGATTCTATTATTTTGCGGTTGGTAACGTTGTTAATATATCTGATGGGATTTGTTGCATTTATATTGATGGTGTGGTTTGAAGTTCTGCGATGGTTCGTAAGTGCTGAATTGATGCAATCGTTTCTCAGATCCAAGCTATGCTGATATTTTCTTCTTGTCAGGTCATTAGTTTCTCCTATGTATGTTTTATTGCACATTTTGCATGGAATATGGTAAACAACTTGTTTAGAAAGATTAGTTCTATGTGTGGGAGGACGTAATATATTTTTTAATGTAATATTGTTTGAGGGTATAAGAGTGATATTTTTAGGGATGAACGGTTTGATGTTATGTAATGGCATGTAGGGGACGGGTAGATATGAGGTAGGAGTTTTGTTTACGGGTTCGGTGTGGTAGAATTTTTTGGTGGCTTTTTTATACGCTTGATTGATGAAATAGTCAGGGTAAAGTAGAGATTTAAAAGTACTGTGTATGTGTTGTGTTTCTGTACTAAGGAATGGAGGTGAACAAATGCGAAATGCTCTCATATATAGGGCAGATAGGACAGCAAGTTTTGTGTTTTTGGTGTGATTGGAGAGCCAGTGGATATAGTTGGGTGAGGCTGTAGGTTTTCTATGTATAGTATATAGTATTTTTGGTTGATTTTTCCAACTAAGTAAAATGTCAAGAAATGGTAGTGTGAAATTAGAGGAAAGTTCTATGGTGAATTGGACTGATGGGTGTATATTATTAATAAAGGAAAGGACGTCAGTAGGGTTTATGTTTCGGGGTAAAGCTGCAAAGATGTCGTCCACATAGCTAACCCATGTACTGTTATTGAGAAGAGTTTGGGGAAGAATGTAATAATATTCAATTAACTCCATGAAAATATTACTGAGAATGGGGGACAAAGGGGAACCCATACTGAGACCTGAAGTTTGTTTACAAAGTTGCCCGTTGAAGTGGAAGAAGTTGTGTTTGAGGGAGAGTAAAATGAGATCTTTAATAAGTTGAAAAGGAAAATCTAAGATGATATTTTTTTTCTGTGATGTATCTCAAGTAAATCAAGAGTATAGGGTACGGGAACGGAAGCAAACAACGACACAGCGTCAACAATTAACAATATCTCTACATTCTATTTTAAAAATTCTACTGATTTCATCACTCGCACCAGTTCACTCGATCCCAGCACGCACAATTTTCTTATTTTTTCTTACTTTCTAAAGTTTGCGAATCTATTCAAAAGAGAAAGGTTTTGAAACATCTTAAATCCTTAAATATTATCTCAGATCGCCTCTGGTATGACTTCTGGTCTTCTTCTCCTTCTCTCTGACGATACTCTTTGGCATTCTGATGAAATTATTGTTGTGGGATTGGACATATTGAAGAGAAAGAACCTAGCACAAAGCTTTAATTTCAAAGCTTTTATCTTTCCGTATCCATCCTTATCTCTGTAATCCATTTTCTGATTTCATATCCAGGCGTTCAATAAGAGTAGCTGTAGAGCGATCCTTCATACTTCACATCTATCAAAAGGTGGTGATGTCCCTCAGACAATATGGTCAGACATTTTCATTTCATTAATGATCTTCTATCTATTGCTTCATCATCTTTTCATTGTCATGCAGATAACTCTACTCTTCGTCACATTTTTCATTCGCAAAGACGTTATATCAAACAGCACTTAACCAGTGTTTAGACATTTGGTTGCCTTGTGATAACGGAAATACATTCTTTCTCATTTTTTCTAATATTTGCAGAGAATGACTAATTACCGTAATGGGGTTTCTAACTTTTTTAGCTATGTCTCCTCTCTTAGTTATTAAGTCTTCCACCTCCTGTTAAATGGTTTATTAAACTTGCCAATTCCCTTTGTGAGAGACCTTACATCATGATTCATTTCAAATAGATCCCACTTTAAAATCATCATGATAATGGTCTATAATCTTGTGTATCGCCATTCATTGTATTTAAAATATGTCAAATGCAGTCATTTAGTAGACATAAATTACTGTACACAAATGTAAATACCCTTGAGATTTAGAGTGAGCTCTATTAGAATTGTGTACATAGAATTGTATATTAAACTAATTCTTTTATTATCTCGAGTGTGAATTCGCACACTTGTATGTTACAAAAACTGTAACTGTGTGCCTTTTTTCCCTTCTATATATTTACAAACCCTTTCAAGAAAACGTCAACCTACAGTCCTATATAAAACTTACTAGAGTCCTGGATGTGTTAACAACAACATTATCCATTCCACAGCCTCCATTTGAAGAAAAGAATAACAATTGTGGTTCTCTCTAGACACATCTCAGCAACCACCAGCACATGAGAAGAGGTTACAGAGACAACGTGACATACTCCTTTGGGGCCCGAGGTAATCAAAATGAGCTTAATTCCAGAGCGAGACGATATCCGAACCCATATCTCCCGCCTGAAACTTTCTCCTGAGGAACTCTCTTCTAAATAATCACGGATTTCTATCCTTATATAACACATAACTAAGGGTATTACTAATATTTTTGTTTGTGTTTGGCATTATTTCTTAAGATAATATGATACATTCATGCCTGTCCCATTACCAACCCTTATGTGTTATTTTAATAATTATTGAGCAGCAGTGCATGTAAACCTAAATTTTCACAATCGCGATGAGTAGTTTGAACGCTTATGCTTCACATCACCGTCACATAATCAATAGAATGTCTTAAATATATTACTATTGAATACTAATTAATATTAGTAATTATATTATAGTATTTATTATTTATTTCTAAAATATTAGGGCGTAGTTAATATTTATATATATACATAGTAATATTATAATAATTAGTAATTTTTTTATTATATATATAATATAGTATACCACTATATATTAATATATCACTATTGACATATATTAATTACTCAAGTGAAGAATTTTTTTATAAACTTGAAACTTATCCAATCTTTAAGATCAAGGATATTTAGGGATTCTAGTTTATTAAGGATATATCCTTTGAAAATACCGAAATCGCAAACATAAATTCCTCAAGTTCATTTTCCTAATCATGTAAGGCTATCTGAGATTTTATGGTTAAATATTTTAGATCTCACTATTAACCCATAAGCGGCTTTTTTCACTAATAAAAAAAAATTTTAAAACAAAACCTAACAAATTCACTTCTTCCTTATCTATTCCTTAGTTATATAAAGTATTTTCACAACTTGTAGAATTTATAATTCACGAAATTCACAATCGGAGATCTTTTACCCTATATAATATTGACTAATTATGAACTCATTATAAAAATACAGATTGATACACATCACAAATTATTATACTTTTCGTACACTAGGCATGTAATAGAATATCCGTTTCAAAGATAAGTTGCGAAATAAATTTGTCACACCGCAGAAGTGAAAATCCAAAGCTCGTATTAATGAGAGATTATAACGAGTTCTTGAGGTTACACTATTTAATTATATAATATAAATATTATGAGTTTTTAATTATTACAATCGTATAATTTATATATATATAAATTATTATTATATATATTATATATAATATATAGAAGTATTCATTAGTATAATATAATAATAATATAATATGAATATCTTGTATACTATAATATTATTATTTTATATGTAATATATAATTTATAATTTATTAACCAGCCATAAGGCAGGGGTGGTCGAATCCTGGTCATGGCACCAAACTTTTTTATATGTTTATTTTATAATGTTAGAGAAACGTTTTTTAAGTAGCAAATAGAAATATATTTTAACCATAATATAAAAATTTAGTAAATAACTATACACCTACTAGTCAAAATATTATCCCCCATTTAATGGAAAAATTTATTTTTTTAAATTGCACATTCTAGCCTGGTGAATCTGCATAGAGTTAGTTCTGTCGATGCCATATTGGGGATATTTAACATTTTACAGTTAAATTTTAAGCTATTTTAAAGTTATTAAGTTTTTTTCAATATCGGAGGAAAACCGGTCGGGCATCGGGAGAAAACCGGTCAGTATAAGCTTGTATAAAAATGTCCATTTTTTTTTAGTTTCAAATAAAATTTTTATTATAATTTTTAGTATGGTAGACTATTAAGATCCTGATTGTATTAAATAGTTTTCTATACACCTTACTTGTTCTTTCATAATCTAGTGGTATAGGAATAAAAAAATTAGTATTGCAATTCAAAATACTGGTATCTTATGTTTTAACGAAAATTGATTACAAAACTGGTGATATAAAGCATGGGCGGCAGTTCCGGAAGTTTCGTGGGATTCATGACAATTTATCCAAGAAGTTCAGAGTTGAAGAATTCTGTGCAAGTGGAGCCGATAAGCTGGAGCCAGAGTATGGAGTAAATATTCTGCTGCAAGTGGAGTCGAATGTTGCGAGTTAAAAATTCCTTTGTGTAAAGTGGATGCCAGAGTCGAATAATTTTTTGGGTATTAAGGTGGAGTCTGAGTCGATAATCCAAGATTTGAAATTAGGGAGAGTACTTGTAGCTGACAAAGTTGATTTTTAACGACACTCCAGCAGCCTAGCTGATTAAAGTGGCCTTTTTTGTTAATAAGTGTAATTATTATTATGATATTATTTATTATTTTAAGCTTGTAATATTATATATTAATTATGTATTGATTATTATTATTATTAATTATTATTAAAAATTGATTGTCACAAATTTAAAATTTATAATAATGTAAAACAAAATTTGTTGTCACAAGTTTACCGTGAAATTTGCTTTACATGGGCCCTACTCGTAAATTAAATGCCTATTTGTTAAAAAGATGTAAATATTATTATAATTAGTAGAAATTATAAAGAATGATATTGTCATTAATCTTTTTTTTTCTCAATAGATTAAATTTTATATCATGAGAGATCGATATAAATTCTTTATTTTGGAAAAAAAATTGCCACTGTTAAGGAAAATGTCAGACAAAATATGTATAATCGAGAGATAATGTAGTTTTTCTATTCAAATTCCATAACCTATAAAAGCCATTATTAAAAGTTATTTAAATATTTAAATTAAAACATTATTATACATTTAAATATTAAGTTTTGGACAGCACATGACGTAATAATATTAATTGGATTTCTCACCCTAGAACGCCAGCTGACCGGTTTTCCCCGAATTAAATTTTTTGTATTCGGAATCACAAAGAAAAAAATTTAAAATATTATATTATTCTACAAACATTAAGTGTAAACTCAAATGTTGAGAAATAAACTAACTTAATTATAGATGTAACCTTATTAAAATTCAATTTTTTCAATGATATGCATATCTAAAAAAAAGAAAGAACGCTGATTGGACTTGGTTTTTCCTTCCTTTATGTATATAATATTACTAGTATAATTAAAACTATATAGTATAACAAACTACAATGTAATTACATATATACAATATATATATATATATATATAATAATAGTATATAGATATATTAATATATATTATGAAAGTAAATTGAGTAGAAAATATAATTAATAAAAACATAAAAAAACAAATATTAGATTGATCATATATTGATTATAGGAAAAAAAGTGCGTCATGTGCACAAACTGGTCAAAAAGAGGCCAGGAGCCCGCCACCATGGATATAATTAATATAGTGAGTATATAATATGTATAGTATATATATATCAAGTATAATAATATAAAATATAACAGTAATAAGTTCTCAATATGGTTACTGCATAAGTTATAGATCAGATACTATATATTATATATAATATATATATATATAATCCACGCGGGTTATTATACTATATTCCCGTTGTGAAACTTGCGAAGCATATGTATATGAGACAGGGCCCTCCCCATGGTGCTAGATTCTTTCAGCCGGCAGTTATGGTCGCTTCTATTGTGAGCTGGTGGTAGAGAGGTCCTGTACATGACAAAAATTTTTATATATATATTAATAATATTATATATTTTATATTTAGTATTTATATATATGATATAGTAATATATATGTATAATTAGTGGTGATATAATATTGACTGCAGCGCCTGACATTGTATTGGATCGCTTGAGTTTACCCGTTTAGAGGTGATTTATCATGACTGGATTTAGAGGCTAGTAGGCATTGCGGGCATGGACTTGAACAAATAATATTGCCCTTTGAACTTAATTCCGTCTTTATTCTTTATTTTAAGGTCAATTTTTTGGTTTTTTTTTTTTTGTATGAGCAAGAGTCAACTGTTCTCGTCCTTAACCTATATCTAATGATCTTTTTTCTATACGCTCGAGTGCCCAAATTTTTGGGATCTATGACCAATACTTTTGAGGGTGGGACCGTTTGAAAATCCTTTGGGGTTTGAAAACACTTATTAAATAGAAACCTTTGCCCTTACACTCTGTCACTTTTTTTTTAGTAACGATTAAAGCGTTGTCTTACTCCGTTTAAATAAATGTCAACACAATATGACTTACTTAAATGGTCTGTTTAGCCCCTTACCTTGGTCCCCGGAGTTTTATCACGGCATAGCTGTGTCTTTTTACATCTAATATGTTGCATGGGAGCTTGACGAACTCAAAAACATGGAAATGCTCGTAGATAGAGGGTAATATTTGGGCAGTGCTAGAGTGTTGGATTGATGAGTGACTCTTTACGGCTCCTACGAATAGGCTGGGTCTTATATAACTGGAAACCAATCACAAATCAAACACTTTCCCACCTTTCAAAAGAAGTTCTCTTGTCGCAATGACCGACGTTTGCTCGAAAATGAAAAGGTGGCCATGTAATAGTGTGAACAATAAGATATATATAGTATATTTATACCACAGTGGCCTAAGTTATTGGAACCAGAGTAATTTAAAAATGAAATTGTATATATACAAGCGTAAGTTGAAGAATTAATTCTATTGACTATTCTATCGATAAAGTTGTGTATATAGCATATTACAATGATAAGAATGAGACCATTGGATAAGAGAAGCAACAATATTTGTGATCTGAAATAGTTTGAGAACATAATAAAATAGTGTATTAATTCCAGGTCTCGTAAAAATTAAATCGAGAGAAATGAGAGTATACGAGTTGCAATATATTTGATATTGAAAAACCTTATTCTAGAGGTTTTGATTGAGTTCAATACCATGAAGTACGATTGTTAACATTCGTAATATTTATTGTTAATGAATCCGATGATATTATGGTGATGTGTGTTTAATCAAATATCTCGTAGGTAAAGGTATGCCTGAACAAGTGTAGTGAGCACCTTTAACGTTGGGTAAAAATTATTAGTATATGTAATAATGGTAAGACAAAAGGACAAATTTGACTCAAAACTTACTGCATGTATAGTAATATTTTATAATTTATAATGATATTAAAGAGTAGTAGTAGAAGCTCTAGTATGTTTATTATTAGTCATTATTTATTATTTATTTAAGTTATAGTTAGTAAATATAGCATTTGAGTGATTATACAGATTATAGTATTATGTAGTAGTTATTTAAGTATATTTACAACTTGAATGATTAGGATAAATAGTAATAATAGTATATATGTATATATAGTGTAATAGTAATATAGTATATTTAAGTATAAGTAATATATAGTGACATATTATCATATTATAAAAAAATAATATACAATGATAAATAAATATAAATATATATTATATAGTATTATAGTATATATATATTATCTAGTTCATATTCATATATCAGCGTAGTAATTTGATGAAGAAGCATAAGTATTAGAATCCTGCTACTATAATATATGTATTATATAGTTATAGGTATATAATATATACTATAATATGTAAAGTATTTATATTCCGAATTATATTGAGTTAATGCTGAGTATATATATACTTAAGTACATAAAGTATATGAGTGTATATAGATATAGAACTACTATATACTTGATAATAATACTAGGTAAGGTTATATAGTATAATTATTTTTAATTATATATATATATATATTAAAGTATAATATATATATACATCAAGTCGACTTAGTTGAAAAAAACTATCCTCGATTCTCGAAAGTACTTTAGAGACAATAATAACACTTAATTTTTTCGAATCTTCAACAATTCATAAAAAAAAATTCAAGAAATTTTTGTATCAAATTAATATATTAACACGTACTAATAAATTAAAAAATGTAATTAATTTTAATGATAAATAATAATAATAATAAATAAAAATAATCATAAATGAATAAAATACACGTTTGTTTAGGAAATGAACATTAGACTTCCTACAAATATAATGCAATCAGGAAAATAAGTGCCTTGAAAACCCTTAGGGTCAAAAACTTCAGTCAAAAGTAAGAAACCATAAAAGTTTTTGAATTTACAATACGGAATCGAACAGTAGTACATTACACTATTTTGTGCACTTTCTATATAGAGATGAAGTAGTACATTACGTTACTATGAGAAGTTTCCATGTCAAGTAAGAAGAACTTATATTATCTTAACAAACTTTCTATATACCATTCTTAATGCACATGAAAGATGTTCATAATGGAAAGACTGTTTTCAACTGCGAAATCTTTAAGTTTGATAATATAGAGATCTTCATTGTAAGTAATTGATATCTCATTTTTATTATATTTTGAATAAATATTTAATAAATCTCTATATCTATATACATATAGAAAAACGTATAATATATCTATATATATATTATTATATTATATTAATATATTATGTAGTTAATTATATAAATAATATAATATATATATAATATAAATACTCATATATTTTTTTAGAATAATATTATATATACTATATATCATATAATTATATAAATATTATTATATATAAGTATAAATATATATATAAATAAATATATAATATATATAAATATTAATATAATTATTCAATAATAATGTTATAATGATAATGGAAAGTATAAATAAAAATAACATATTTGACAAGCACAGAAAAATATATTAAATTAATAGTTACATAAGGTTAATAGTATAATATATATTATTATTAAAGAGTTGAAAGTTTCATTAGTTAAAACTTTAAGGGGGGAAGTTCTAAACAAGATTTTTTCTTATAAGAATCGTTTCAAGTATGACTCCTGAATTGATCAAATTTTTCAACACATTCGATTACTCTTGAACAAAAGTTCAATTTTTTAACTTTTATTATTTTTGACTAGTTGTTTTTTTATAATTTTTCTTACGATTTGTATATATGAACGAGTTTTTATTTTTTCAATAATCTAACTTCCACCTAACTTTCATAACATATAACCACAGAAGTGTTATCGTCTATTGATATAATGACGCAAGTTATTTCTTTATAATAAGTCACGATTAATGACAAATGACTCTGAGAAATTCTAAAATAAATTTGTTTTCAAACGCAGAACACATTGTATCGTAGCGAATATATTAGTTCTGTTTAAATTAACAATTATTGATGGGAAAAGAATATTTTCTACTGATGATTAGCAATGAAAACCTACGTATTTATCCTAGCCTATACTTCTTCTAATTATAAAGATTTCGTTCTCAACAGTTTCAATAAATCAATTTTCCTTGTTCTATTTTTTTCAGAGAGCTCCTAATTACTATTTTAAAATTAACTTTTTCAACGTATATTTCCTTTATTACTTTTAAATTGGCACGGTCTGCTGGTATGATATACTAATCTTACTTTTTTGATGGCGACATTTAACGTTTATGGTTTATGTAAAAAAAATAAAAATTAAAAATAAAAATGATATTTAATTCAAAGGGGACGGTAATTTGGGCAACTATACCTTGTGTAAATCATGTAATCAATAAGAATTTTATTTTACACAAAAAACTTAAAATAGTAAAAGAACTAAAAGAAATTAATATATAAAAAAATTTACTATATACATTTCCTAAAATATTAAAACGTGATTTTTCACTATTTTTTTTAAAGAAACGAAAGAAGATATAACAGCGATCTTGAAAAGTTATTCAAATGCGTGAATGTTTTGCAATGAATAATGGTATTTGTGATAAGAACAAACTCCTATCAACAAACATTGGGTGGAATGGATAGTTCAAAGGATCTATAAAGAGCCTGTCATATTCAAAAATATAGTGATTTTTAACAGAGAGAAGACTTGTGTACCAACATAGCCTCTCATAAAGAAACCTACCTCTAACTAGAGTAGCTACTGAAAAGAAAATCTGAGAATTAAATTCCCTCTCGATGTAAAAAAACCAAGATATTTATCAAAAATTTAAATTCTCTTATAGGCAACTTTATTCTAATAATGGATAATGAGAAAGGGAGAAGGAAAAGCAAATATAAATCTATTAGCCAAATTTACATAAGGGAAACTTAACGATTGTCCAGAAAAGGCTTTTCACCACACAAAAAAAAAAAAAATATTACCTGCAAAGTAAAATCACTATGATCACTGATTAACGAAAAGGAAAATAAATTGAGTTGTTTCCATCCTACTGTGCAATGTATTCTATAAACACTTTGGGAAATGCCCTATAAGATCTCCTGCGTAATGTGATCACTTTTTACTAAATCAAGAGTAGAAAGCATCCATAAATTCAGAAAGTAGGTGAAATCCGTGTCTGTACAAGTATTAGGAACTACGATGGCAACATCGTCAAATTAATTGCTTCAAAATATACATGTCTTTTTAAATTAACACCTTGTAGACCATCAAACCGTCGGAGCTTGGGAGCTTGGTATGTTAAGTGGAATCAAGAAACTCTTCGTGCTGCAACAGCAGTAATGATTAAAAAATTTGTAACTAGAAATCAATGGTTCTGAGTTTTTATTATAAATCGCACGACGGAGACCGCATAAACCAGTTGCAATAAGTAAATTTAGCGAAAAACATTAATATTGATTAAATTAGTGTTAAAATTATAAAAATGGTACCAAAATTAAATAACAAATGTTTACAGAAACTAAATATACCTATTTTTGATTTGAATGGAATTTGGTAGCTATTATTATAAAACATCAAAAAGTCTTTATTGTTAGCAAACATCGAATTCAGAGATGCGAAATATCATTGTATTTTTAATTCTCATAAGAAAATCAATTTATTTAATAACAATCAATTTATAATTTTTAAAATCTAAAAAAATAATTATCATTCACACACTATAGATCTCAAACAAAAACCAATCATATATTTCTAAAATCATGTAGAAGTAATGAGAAGTCTGAGCTGGATATTTGTGGAAACAAAACTAATAACAATGTAGCAAAAAGGTTAAGGATATATAAAGTTAAGGCATAGATAGATGGGTCTTTCTATGTGTAAAGATTGTTCTTTCTGTTTAAGAATGCGGTTATACAGAAGACAATTATTAAATGTAACATAAAAGAAGATAGGTATGTTGAGGTCAATTGTGACGTTTTGGAAATACACCCATCTGATAATCACTTGATAGCATCCGGGTTTATTGAGAAAGGGGGTTGGGGGAAAAACTTTCACAGTAAAATTGTTTCAAAAAATGAAAGCCTGTAAATTTTTGAGACAAATATTAATAAAATAGTCAAAAACTAGGACTGATCGATAATGACAGATTACTCCTATCTTTATAATAAGAATATAAGTACAATAAAAGCGACCATGTAGATCGACGGAGCAAAATTTGTAGCAAACATTATATCATTTGAAGTTAGAAAGATATATGTCAGTTTGTTTTCAACACAAATTTTACAAAACTAAAAGTTCTTACGACTATATAATATATATAATAATAGAAAATTTTATTTTTTTTTAATAATAAATTATTATATATATATATTTTTTTAATATATATATATAAGTATATACTCATATAATATATATAAATACATAGTATATATATACTAGAGGGAGATACACACCAATGCTTTAACGCGATGAAAATAATCACGATTGTTGTTGAATTTTTGCGTAATTCTCTTTTGCATTCATATTTTTCCACCTTATCCTCACAGGCCAACATATTACTGAAGACCACCATTATCCACAATCATATACATCATACTTAAAGTACAACCCTCCTTCTAGACCAACTATTGTAACAAGACATCCTTCCATATCCCCTATGTGTGTGGGGAGAAAAGAAAGAATTGCCCACATGTATGTCCTGTGTGTCGTAGAAGGCGACTAAGGGACGGTGGTAGTGGGTTGGCTGCCCATTACCACTTTATCTCTCTTCGCTAGGAAGCCAAAACAGGCCTCGGAGAAGGTATATTATCGTATCCGCCTGTAATGGCCTTCTTATTTCGTCAAAATGTAATGAATCCGTATGGGTAAACATGAATGTCAGCAGGATAATGATTGAGGGAGTGATGGATGTAATTTAGAAAGGGTAAATTTGATTTGCTCGCTGTGACTAAAACAACAAAGATGAAAGGAAATGAGTGAAAATGAATGGTGTGTGTGCTGGTGTGCTGGAGTGGAAGAATGAGAGGGGGAGAGAAGGAGTCTGATTTATAGAGTGAGTGACTGAAATGTTATTAGAGATGTTATTAGAGATGTGTGAGTCCTAGAATTCTATGGTTTAAATTTAAGTTTGTAAAAGGGTCAGGTATGAGTAAGTTGTGACGTGTGGTCCTCTGAGAGAAAAAATTGTTGGAGGGTATGAATTTTTTGGGCATAATTTGAAAATGAATGTTTTTAAGATGGGGTGAGGTAGGAGCTTTCCGATTGATAGTTTTTTGGGGAACCTGAATGTTTGGATAGGTGAAGCAAAAAAAGGGATGGTATAACAGGTGATTTTGGGGTGTCAGAGAAAATGAGAATGGTAGGAAGGTGAATTGATTTCTGTGAGGAGAAGAGCGTATGTGTGTAAGTAATAACTTTCTTTTTAAAAACACAGAAAAGGTAATCCATAAGTAAAGTAATAGAGTTGGTGTAGGTTTAGAGTGGATCGGGAGTTGAGTATGATTGAATTTGGGTGTTGGGGAGGGATGTTGAGTTGTGTTTGGATGTATTATCAGTGAGGGTTTGGGGGATGGGGATTATCGGATATTATGTTGTTCTATGTATGTTGTGGGAGTTGGAATGGGAGGAGGTATAAGGAAGTGGGTATGGTGAGAAGTAAGGTGACAAGGTAATAGGATAAGTATGTAAAGCGCTCCGGGCAAGTAAATCCATTTGAATGTGAACCCAAGATGTAACCTGAACATATCTGGGAGTAAATTGAAGGAAGCATTGTTAGCCAGTCAAAGGAGTATGTGGATGTGCTAAAGTAGAAGTAAGAATGTTCAATAGTAAGTGGTGAATGAAGAGGTGATGCAAGCCGTTAAAGTAAAAAAAGAAGCGTTGAATGTACTAAAAGCCCATGATGAAGTTTCCAAAAGAAAGATTTGGAATTATATAGGGAAAAAGAAATACTAAAGGGAAATATATAGAGAAAGAAAGAGGTAAATGAACAGTTTGGAAGGAGGAAGAATGGGACTTTACCAAGGAATAGGAAGCTCTTCGAGAGCGCGAAAGGTTAAAGAATGAGAGTAAGTGTTTAGTAAAATGAATAGGGATGTGCTTTTGTAACTTGATGAAATGGATGTGGGGGAGGTGTGGATCGTATTTTGAAAATTGGCATAATATAACAGGAATAAAGAGGTGATATCTAGGTGGGTGACTTGAATGTGGAGACGAATAGGTATTAGGGAAAGAGATATTAGTAAGATGAGGTAATGGGGAGAGTGAGGAATTTGAAGAATGGTAAATCTGCGAGGTATAGAGAAATTACTGGTGGAAGATCAGAAACGGAGGCGAGATGTGATTGATTGGATTGGAAGTTGTGTTAATAAAGCGTTTATGGAGGCATAGTTCCAAGGGATTGGCAGGATAGCAGTATAGTCCACTTATATAAGGGTGGGGGAGATAAGGGAAACTTATAGAAAAATTATAGGGAATTAGTTATTTAGTGGTGTAGGGAAGATATATGCGTGTTTTGGTCCGAAGAGTGCGTCGAGTTACTGAAAGACTGATTGGTAAGAACAAGGTGCGTTCTAGGAGTGGTAGAGGATGTCTTCAACAATCTTAAAATTGAATCAATTTCTTCACATCAAGAAAGGAGAAGAAGAATAAATTGTATTTAGGTTTATATATCTGAAAAATGAGGAAAGCAGGTTTTATAGGGAAGTTCTATGGCAGGTGTTACGTGATATATGATGTTGGGGGTAGGCCTCTGATGGAATCAAAAAGTATTATGAGATAGTGAGGCGTGTGTAAAGAATAAATGGTGTCAATGGGTTTAGGATTAACGGCGGAGTGAGACAGGGTTGTGTTATGTCTCCTTGGCTATTCAATTTATATATGGAGAGTGTTTGCAGAGTAAAGGGGGGGTGAGCAGGAAAGGTGTTAGAATGATAGGAGAATGGAGAATGATGGAGGTACCTCTTTAAATGCGATGAATTTTGTTTCTTATGTGCGCGAATCTGAAGAGCAGTTTTGGAAGAGAAGAGATTTGGCAGGGTGTGGTAGAGGAGGGGTTTGAAAGTAACGTAGATAAGAGTAACATTATGGTTGTGAGTGAGGAATCTGCATGTGAATTGTTAGATGGATGAGCAGCTGGAACAAGTGTTGAGTTTAATTATTTACGGTATGGGTATGTGTTGAATGAGAAGGAACGGATGATAGACAGTGTGTCGTTGGAATTGGAATCGGCAGGAAGGTGGTCCTGGTGCAATACATCGTTGGTGAATGTAAAGGAACTAAGTATTTGGTGTGCAAGGGTCTTGCATGAGGGTATGATGTTACTGTTGGTTATTGTTTAGTGTGAGACCCTCTGGTTGGGAATTAGATTTAGGTTAGTCAATGTGTACGATGAAATCCTTCGAGGCTTGCTGGTAGTTGAATATGAGGAATTGATGTTGAGAGTTGGTGGAAGGGGTTCTGCGACGATTGAAAGTATGTGAGATGGTTAGGTCATGTGGAAAGGATGAAGATAGTCGGTTGATTAAGCGGGAGTAGAGTGGTGAGTGTGTTGGGAACTCACCCGTCTGGGAGACTGAAGAGAAAGTGTTGAGTCAGAAGATGTTTGAAGGAAGAGAAAGTGTTGGAAGAGGCGAGAGGTGCATGGAATAGGAAGCGAATGCGGGGTGGTGTAAGAGGGTCGACAGCAAATTAAGCACAGTGTTGACTACTCCCTATAACTACCATTATCTAAATTGGAGCCTGTTGAACGAGTCAACCGCCTCAGCCAGTATCTGAGGATGTCTTATTAAGAGAGCAAAAAATGGACGAAGGAGCTGTCGCAGGTGAGCTGGTTTATAAACCACACCAACTCTCATTCAGTAGAAACCAGAGAACCCCCTGACAAAATCTCCTAAAGAACAGCACATGAAGGGCCAACACAGGCTCCTTTGCCTAACTTTGAAAGAAGTGTTGGATAAGGACAGTCACAATAGTTATTATATAGAAAATCAGATGGGTGGGCTTAAAGGTCATTCTTCCCCGGAAACCTGACAACAACAAATTTCCACCCCTGTATCAGTGGAACTTATAAGATATAAGGTAATATGACAACAAGTTATACCCTACATTCTACTATCTCCTCAAGAGGATGGTAGAACAATTTAAAAGCCATCATTTCGGACTGCGACCATGGAAGATGACCGCTGATTATATGCAAAAGGATGCAGTGTTCCAGAAGTATGCAAAGGATAATAATCGAGAGGAGCAAGAGGAGATTGACCAAATAGAAGTAGTTTCCATAGTAGAGGAGGTGTTACCAGAAGAGGAGGACGATTCAGACGATAAAGAGGATGAACCCCTATTTGAGGGATTTTGCCTAGATGAAGATGTTGTAAAGTTGATCCAAGAAAAAGTTGATGAGATCAGATTAGAACAAAAAAAGCTCACCTCTATAATGAGACCAGTTCCTAATTGGACCTTAAGAACTTTGTGTTCCCAGGCTCAGTGGGAGGAGGAGAGATTGGATCACCAGTCTAACAGTGATGTGGACAGAGAAGAAGAGAAAAGAAACTTGTATTTGCAGTGGGATACCTCCGACTTGGTGGAAGAAGTGGAAAGGCGCTGGGAGATGAGTCAAGCTCCCCCATTGAGTCTGAGAGATTCGTTGCCCACTGATAAAACCTTTGGAAAATTAGTTAATGCATATTCCACACCTGTACTACCTGTTAATGAGGAGGCCAGAATGGAATCAGCAGAATTTCTTGATCGACAGGAATCATCTGGGCAAGGACCCAAAAGAAATTTATCCTTTGAAGGTTTTGAGGATTCCCCAATTCCTGATCCTTTTGCAAGCCCTAGGGTGTCTCATCCAATTGAGGACACTCGTCCATATACGCGGTTCAGAGGGACTTGTAAGCCACGTATTTCCTTTCTTGATTGAGAGAAGACAGAAACATAATGAGGGGCAGCCTCATGGAAAAACCAATAAAAAAAAAAATAAATAAAAAATAAAAAAATAAAACATAACAAAAAAAAATATAAATAAATTTAATTCTTTAAATTATCCATAATATTTAATATTAACCCCTATTCCTTTATCCCTTTTCAGATCTTGGTTTTCGGACATTCTTGGGTGTGAGATTTGGAGGAGGCTTACACCGTAGAATTAATTCCCGATGCCACAGTGGAGTTCAGGTCTTACCCTGGGGCTAATTTACAAAGGCTGAACGAAGTAGTAGATCAGGTGGTGGATGATTCCTATACCCATATGGTCGTCTTTGTCTTCATCACCGAGGCCTACCGACAACGGCCATTATCAGACCCGGATTCTGTGGTGACACAGGTGGTGACAGTGGCCGACTTTACATATGATAATGAGGAGTTTGAGGGACGGTTCTCGCGTTTTTTCGGGAGATGCGCGAGGATTAATCCAAATATGGAGGTCATCTTAGCAATTCCTCCGGTGCTCAATCTGATTTATTATAATCAGTTACAAGTGGACAAATTTCCTCAGCGCTTAAAGGAATATCATGCTCAGGCTGGGGAATATCAGGATAGGATCCTGCACCTCCAGGCAAAAGAGATGCATGCATACATCCGGACCTTGAGGAATCCTGATACGCAATGGTACAGGAAGGTCACATATCCTGTAATGTATGTGGCCACAGAGTTACTGGGTCAACGAACGAAAATAAAAAGCCTCTTGACTGGAGATGTTTACACCCTTGGCGAGCATGGTTTTCTGAGGGATGGGTTACAACATCCCACCAGAGAACTGTGCCGCCATTTTTTCCGAAAATTGCGGAGGGTGGGAGTGTTTGACATGGCGGGGAATCCGGAGAGATTACCTTTCATGACAGCTAGACCGATCGTTGCCCCTTTTCCTGTCCCTGCCGACACTCAAGAAAATAGTAATAGAACGGAGGAGAGTGGCGACGTTGAGGTTGCCAGGGAGGAATTACCGGGTCTGAGTGAGGTTGGGGAGATGGTTGCTGAAGATCAACCAACGCCTGAAACATCGGGGCTACAGCCTCCTGTGGTGGAAACTGAGACTCGGGAAACATCCGTGGGAGATTCTGGAGCTCCTCGGACCCGAGCTCACTCCCCAATCCGGTTCGGGGAAACAGAGACCCGACCGGAGGAACCATCTGCGGGAACTTCGGGAGTCCCTAGAGCCCGAAACATCTCCCCAATAAGATTCGGAGATGTTGAGCCTGAGATAGCTCGGGGAGTGGAGGGGAGTGGAGATGGTTGTGAGGCCACGGAGTGGGTCGGGTCAACGACGCCACCGACATACCCCTTTTCAGCGATCGGAGCCAGCTCCCGCCGACAGGACACCATCGAGACCTCTCACGGGATCAGTAGCCATGGTAGATCGAGGGTTTCAAGACAGGTGGAATGCCCGAATGGAGAGCTTTCTTCTCCAAATGCACGGATTCCTGTATGCATTTGATGAAGATGTAACTTTTGAGGAGGTGAGAAGGCGAATCGGTCAATATTTCAATGAGTAGTCTTCAGAGGACCTCATTGAAATAAATGATTTTAACCAAAGTACATTTTTATTTTGTTTTTTTTGAAAAAAAGTCAACCAACAAAGGTTTTGAGTAACAACGCCATTTTTTTTTTTTTTTGAATTTGTTGGAATCCTGAAGAGGATGATATTATGGAAGAGGAATGTTTGTTTTGTTTGGAAAAAGAAAGTCTTTTAGGAACGATGTAAGAAACCTTTCGCGTGATTGAAGCGTCAACACACCAGCATTGACGGGTGGGGAGGAATGAGGTGGTTTTATCATTTCATTCTTTCTCTCTCCCCCACAGATTTAGACAGTGGTGAATGATACGGACAATAAAAAAAATTTAATAAACAACCATAGCTTATTAATTGTGAGAAAAAAAAGGGAACCAATAGTAAGGTGCAACTCGTAGAAGACAATCGTGAAATCCACAGAAGAAAGTAGAAGGAAGCTAAAAAGAGCAAACTAAAAAAAGGAAGATAGGAAATTTGTCATCAAGAAATAGGACCCTCAATATAATGTGAGTATTTGCAATGAAAATAATTAACATCTATGTTTTAAACGAGGAAGGAGGAATTAGTCGAGTGATATTTTTCTCCTGTTCAGCTTCCGGTGGTAACTCTTCAAAAGAGAAGAACAACAATTTTGAGGACAGCGACTTATTTCCATCAGTCAACTAAAATCACTTCAGCTGAGCTCCCATCCTTATCACCTGAGGATTGTTACTACCTCCAAACCAAACAAGATCCACCAGCTTCTGGAGCGAGAGTGTTCCCCAATTCCTTCCCAAATACTTTACCATTTGACTCAGAATCATGGCCCCTAAGAAGGTATGAGTTTAAAATTTTCACCACCATATCTTTGTAACTTTTAGATTGAGAAAAATTGAGTACCGTACCCATAGTTTTAAATACTCCGAAATTTATCAACTTTATTATTTTGTCTAAAAATTCATAACGAATATCATAAATGATTTTTGCCTTACATAATATAAATTGACAAGTAAAAATCTGAAAACCTTTTATATACATCTTTCAGAATTGAGTTTTCAAATTATATTATAATTTGATTATTACTATAATTTATTATTATTTCTATAACGCATATTATTATTATATTCTATTATTCTGAAAATTTAGCGCAGGTATTTATCAAGGTTTCATCAGGAAGAAATTGGTATTTTATCTTTTTTTTGAATGGCTAAAACCAGGAGGTCTTTTAATTATTAAGGGAGGAAAATTTTCTGGTACATAAAATCCAATAACCAATACCATATATTAAAAATAATTTTTGAGTATTGAAATAGCTTCTCTGCTTATTACTAAGATACGGAGATTAGATGTCAGTTTGCCACCTTAAGCCACCTCTGCTGTTTGTGTTGAGAGGTTGTCCTTCAAACTCGAAATGATAAGTGGTTCCTCTCATCATATCAGGCATAATTGTGGACAACGAATGCAGATTGAATCACGTGAATGAACTGTAAATAAAAAAAAGAGTTTTTATAAGTAGCAGAATCCAGAGGAGCCACTGCAGATTTGAAGTTGTAAGTAGTAGGTGAATGGGAACTTGAAGTTTTTGATCATTTTGAAACATAGCTTCTCTTGCTTCAACTAGATACGATATGATAGATGTCAGTTGCACCAATACCAACCTCCAGATTGATTATGTCTGTGTAAGAGGGGTCTTCAATTGAAATAGTAGTTGTGGGTTGATCTATTAAATACTAGGCATAAATGTGGAAAACAAATGGGGAGATGGTATTGAAGTTAAAATTAACAAAAAAATCCAAGAGGAAGCACATTGCCGTGATATTTAAAGGAAAACTGGAGGCCGCTACGCGCTGCTTATAAAAGACGACTGGAAATGGAAGCAGAGAGAAGTGACATTACAAGTAGGAATAAAGATTAGTAAATTAATTTTTTTGTGCAAATTAAGTTCGCGATGTACGAAAAAGACAATGACAAGCGACAGGGAATAGCATATAAAGAACTTTACTGCGATAATAAGATAGAAAATTTAAGATGTTCAAATACTTGCATCGAAGAGACTTTAATTTCCTGGGCTGGGTGCTGTAAGTTGTGCAAGAGTGCATGAAGCGTTACCTGAAATTGGCCAGCTACATGTTAGAAACTAATCGTTCTGTTAGAATGAGATGACATTTTAAGACAGCTGTTATTCTTACGAGCTTTCTTTTGAACATTCTAGTTTTGGAATTTGGATTTGATTATTTGAAGCCTAGGCGACAAGCGTTAAGGATGGGACAGAAATATTGTCATACTATTGTAATACTTTTGTGTGGCCCTAAAATTGGTTTTGGTTAACAACTTTCATCGCATTTAGTTTATGTGCTCTAGAAACAGATATTTTAGGGAATTAAAGTAATGCTTGCTAATAGGTCGGCAAATTGTTGATATATTATTTATATATTTATATATATATAATATTATTTATATTAATATATTATATTATATATCTATTATATTTATATATATATTATAAATCCAAACCCAGATTAGGGAAACAGATATATCTTGAAAAAACCCACTTACGAAACCCTAATTCCATAACGAACACATTCCACCAGCAATGTAAATAAAAAAAAAAAAAAAAATTAGGGGTCAACCCCTAATGGAAAAATAATTTCCTTGAACTCGAATTTTCGGGGCTCGGCCGTGGGGGACAAGGGGGGCTACAATCGTCCACTAGAGGCCGAAACCCCGAAACTGATATCTATGCGGTCTCTCTAGGTTTATTAGTTTTAAATCATAAAACACTTTGCATTTATTAATAAGCTTCTGCTGATTCAAATATGTAGTTTTTCTGTAGGTCGTATCTGGATTTTTTTTAAACACATTCTGGTAATAAGCATATGCCGATTCCAAATATGTAACTGGTTTTCTGTAGTGTTGTACTTTCCATATTTCTGTGCCCCTAATCTGGAGTTTCCATAAATATATATTATATAATATATATATATAAATATATATATATTATATTTATATATAATAATATTATATATATTATATATTATATATATGTACAGGAGTTGATGGGGTCATTAATTAATTAAACATAGAATTATATCACTCACCCCTCAAATGATAGAAGGTGTATTCAAAAGATTTGATGTTTTTTATTAATCTTTTTTTCTTTTTTTATAATAATAATGATATTTTATTTATATAATAAATGATTTTGCTCATACAGTCAGCACATTTTCGTGAGCCTTTTGTCTTCCTCGCTTCCTTTACTTTTTCTTACAGGTCGGCTGGGCCGCTACTATATTGTATTAACAAAGGTTTTTGATATCTAATGATCACAGTGAATATATAAGATAAATTAGGTAGCATTTGGTCAATCAATATTGCTGCCTTAATGTACATTATAAATCATTCAAATTATAATATTGGGATCAAGTGCCACGAAATGTGCTTGAACTTATCCATGACAATCATGTATTTATTATATATCAGAGGATTTTTCTACTAAAATTTGGACCCATGCATGTAAGCAATAGATAGTGTCTTATATAAAAGCTTTTGAATACCCCTTCCACCTTATTAATTAGTGCCGAAGGGTGAGCGGATTTAAATTTATGTTTAATTAAATTAATGACTCATCTACTCGCCTGTACATATATTATATATTATATATATATTTTAATATATATTATATATAAATATATATATAATTATAGTTTATATATATATATATATATATTATTGGGGAAACTCCAGATTTGAAGGGGCAAGGATATATCTCGGAAAGTAAAACTTACAGAAAAACCAGTTACATATTTGGAATCGGCATATAAAGCTTATTACCAGAATGTGTTTAAAAAAAATCTCAGAGTACGACACTTACAGAAAAACATAACATATTTGGAATCAGCGTATAAAGCTTATAATATGCAAAGTTGTTTTGATTTAAACTAATGAACACCTAGAGAGACCGCATAGATATCAGTGTCGGGGTTTCGGCTCTAGGTGGACGATTTGGTAGTCCCCCCTCTGTCCCCCATCGCTCGAGCCCCCTAAAAATTGAAGTTCAAGGAAATATATTCCATTAGGGGTTGAGCCCCCTAATTTTTTTTTTTTTTTTTTTTTATTTACATCCGGAAGCTCTATACGCCGATTTCAAATATGGAATTGGTTTTTCTGTAAGTGGCGTATTTTTCAAGATATATCTGTTTCCCTAATCTGGAGTTTGGCATATATATATATATATATATATATATATATATATATATTATATAAACACTTGCCCATATATTATATAATTAAATATATTATAATACTATTATATATATCAACAATTGGCCTAAAGTAAAGTTTCTATACTGAATTTTAATTACCGCCTTCACATAACAACATTACCTCTAGAACCACGCATAATGCGATGAAAGTTCTAACCAAACAAATTTTGGCCAACACAAAGAGTCATTTATTACAATAGTTATAGACAATATCTCTTGTCCATCCTAACTATGCATTGTCTGCCTAGGCTTCCACAATATCAAAGTCCAAATTCCAAAAACTAGATGTTCAAAAGAAAGCTCTAAGAATAATAACAGGCTGTCTTAACTCTAATGTCATTCATCATTTATAAACAGAAACGATAGTTCATCTAGACATGATAGTCTGCCAATTTTACGGTAAAACGCTTTCAATAGACCACTCTTTGCACCAAACATTACAGCAGCCCCAGGCACCAGGAAATTAAAAAGTCACACGAGCCATGTACTATTTGGAAACATCTTAAATCTTCTATCCTTATATAGGTCGGCAGTAAGGTTTCTTTAAATAGCGCTCTTTCCCTATTTTCTGCTCTTGGTCTTGTGCTATTTGACGTTGTACATTTCGAAAACTTTTGATAGTTTGCACAAAAAAATTAATTTCTAATCTTTTCCTCTTTTGGTAAATGTCACTCTCTCTGACTTCCTTTCCAGTCGTTCTATAGCAGCTGCTGTAGACGGCCACCAGTCATCCTTTAAATCTATCGGCAATGGTGCTCCTCTGGATTCTGTTTTTTTAAAAACTCCTTTTTTTACATCGTTCATCAGTGATCTTCCATCTGTCATTTCGTTTGTCCACAATTATGCCGAGATATGATGAGATGGAACCACATTACTCATTTCAGTTTGAAGACAACCCTCTTAACAGCAATAATCAATGCTAGGAGGTTGGCTATGGTGCAACTGACATCTAATCATCATCGTATCTTAGTTGAAGCAAAGAGAAAGCTATTGTTTTCAATGACTCAAAAACTATATTCAAAATCTGCATGGTTCTTGGATTCTGTTTTATTAAAAACTCTTTTTTTTTTTTTTTTTACATAGTTCATCAGTGATCTTCCATCTGTCATTTCGTTTGTCCACAATTATGCCGAGATATGATGAGATGGAACCACATTACTCATTTCAGTTTGAAGACAACCCTCTCAACAGCAATAATCAATGCTAGGAGGTTGGCTAAGGTGCAACTGACATCTAATCATCATCGTATCTTAGTTGAAGCAAAGAGAAAGCTATTTTTTTCAATGACTCAAAAAATATATTTTTAATATGTATGGTTATTGGGTTATTTTTATGTACCAGAAAAATTTTCCTCCCTAATAATTATAAAGTACCTCCTGAATGGCCATCCAAAAAAAATAAAATACCACATAATGAAAAATAATAATAATAATAATAATAATAATAATAATAATAATAATAATCAGTAATAAATAATAATAAAATTTTATAGTAATACTCAAATTATAATAATAATTTGAAAACTCAATTCTGAAAGAAGTATATAAAAGGTTTTCAGATTTTTACTTGTCAATTTATATTATGTAAGGCAAAAATCATTTATGATATTCGTTATGAATTTTTAGACAAAATAATAAAGTTGATAAATTTCGGAGTATTTAAAACTATGGGTACGGTACTCAATTTTTCTCAATCTAAAAGTTACAAAGATATGGTGGTGAAAATTTTAAACTCATACCTTCTTAGGGGCCATGATTCTGAGTCAAATGGTAAAGTATTTGGGAAGGAATTGGGGAACACTCTCGCTCCAGAAGCTGGTGGATCTTGTTTGGTTTGGAGGTAGTAACAATCCTCAGGTGATAAGGATGGGAGCTCAGCTGAAGTGATTTTAGTTGACTGATGGAAATAAGTCGCTGTCCTCAAAATTGTTGTTCTTCTCTTTTGAAGAGTTACCACCGGAAGCTGAACAGGAGAAAAATATCACTCGACTAATTCCTCCTTCCTCGTTTAAAACATAGATGTTAATTATTTTCATTGCAAATACTCACATTATATTGAGGGTCCTATTTCTTGATGACAAATTTCCTATCTTCCTTTTTTTAGTTTGCTCTTTTTAGCTTCCTTCTACTTTCTTCTGTGGATTTCACGATTGTCTTCTACGAGTTGCACCTTGCTATTGGTTCCCTTTTTTTTCTCACAATTAATAAGCTATGGTTGTTTATTAAATTTTTTTTATTGTCCGTATCATTCACCACTGTCTAAATCTGTGGGGGAGAGAGAAAGAATGAAATGATAAAACTACCTCATTCCTCCCCACCCATCAATGCTGGTGTGTTGGCGCCTCAATCACTTGAAAGGGTTCTTTCATTGTTCCAAAAAGACTTTCTTTTTCCAAACAAAACAAACATTCCTCTTCCATAATATCATCCTCTTCAGGATTCCAACAAATTCAAAAAAAAAAAAAATGCGTTTTACTCAAACCTTGGGTTATAATTGAACTTTTTTTTTCAAAAAAACAAAATAAAAATGTACTTTGGTTAAAATATTTATTTCAATGAGATCCTCTGAAGACTACTCATTGAAATATTGGCCGATTCGCCTTCTCACCTCCTCAAAAGCTACGTCTTCATCAAATGCAGACAGGAATCTGTGCATTTGGAGAACAAAGCTCTCCATTCGGGCATTCCACCTGTCTTGAAACCCTCGATCTACCATGGCTACTGATCCCGTGAGAGGTCTCGATGGTGTCCTGTCGGCGGGAGCTGGCTCCGATCGCTGAAAAGGGGTATGTCGGTGGCGTCGTTGACCCGACCCACTCCGTGGCCTCACAACCATCTCCACTCCCCTCCACTCCCCGAGCTATCTCAGGCTCAACATCTCCGAATCTTATTGGGGAGATGTTTCGGGCTCTAGGGACTCCCGAAGTTCCCGCAGATGGTTCCTCCGGTCGGGTCTCTGTTTCCCCGAACCGGATTGGGGAGTGAGCTCGGGTCCGAGGAGCTCCAGAATCTCCCACGGATGTTTCCCGAGTCTCAGTTTCCACCACAGGAGGCTGTAGCCCCGATGTTTCAGGCGTTGGTTGATCTTCAGCAACCATCTCCCCAACCTCACTCAGACCCGGTAATTCCTCCCTGGCAACCTCAACGTCGCCACTCTCCTCCGTTCTATTACTATTTTCTTGAGTGTCGGCAGGGACAGGAAAAGGGGCAACGATCGGTCTAGCTGTCATGAAAGGTAATCTCTCCGGATTCCCCGCCATGTCAAACACTCCCACTCTCCGCAATTTTCGGAAAAAATGGCGGCACAGTTCTCTGGTGGGATGTTGTAACCCATCCCTCAGAAAACCATGCTCGCCAAGGGTGTAAACATCTCCAGTCAAGAGGCTTTTTATTTTCGTTCGTTGACCCAGTAACTCTGTGGCCACATACATTACAGGATATGTGACCTTCCTGTACCATTGCGTATCAGGATTCCTCAAGGTCCGGATGTATGCATGCATCTCTTTTGCCTGGAGGTGCAGGATCCTATCCTGATATTCCCCAGCCTGAGCATGATATTCCTTTAAGCGCTGAGGAAATTTGTCCACTTGTAACTGATTATAATAAATCAGATTGAGCACCGGAGGAATTGCTAAGATGACCTCCATATTTGGATTAATCCTCGCGCATCTCCCGAAAAAACGCGAGAACCGTCCCTCAAACTCCTCATTATCATATGTAAAGTCGGCCACTGTCACCACCTGTGTCACCACAGAATCCGGGTCTGATAATGGCCGTTGTCGGTAGGCCTCGGTGATGAAGACAAAGACGACCATATGGGTATAGGAATCATCCACCACCTGATCTACTACTTCGTTCAGCCTTTGTAAATTAGCCCCAGGGTAAGACCTGAACTCCACTGTGGCATCGGGAATTAATTCTACGGTGTAAGCCTCCTCCAAATCTCACACCCAAGAATGTCCGAAAACCAAGATCTGAAAAGGGATAAAGGAATAGGGGTTAATATTAAATATTATGGATAATTTAAAGAATTAAATTTATTTATATTTTTTTTTGTTATGTTTTATTTTTTTATTTTTTATTTATTTTTTTTTTTTTTTGTTTTTTCTTTTGGTTGCCCCTCATTATGTTTCTTTCTTTTCTCAATCAAGAAAGGAAATACGTGGCTTACAAGTCCCTCTGAACCGCGTATATGGACGAGTGTCCTCAATTGGATGAGACACCCTAGGGCTTGCAAAAGGATCAGGAATTGGGGAATCCTCAAAACCTTCAAAGGATAAATTTCTTTTGGGTCCTTGCCCAGATGATTCCTGTCGATCAAGAAATTCTGCTGATTCCATTCTGGCCTCCTCATTAACAGGTAGTACAGGTGTGGAATATGCATTAACTAATTTTCCAAAGGTTTTATCAGTGGGCAACGAATCTCTCAGACTCAATGGGGGAGCTTGACTCATCTCCCAGCGCCTTTCCACTTCTTCCACCAAGTCGGAGGTATCCCACTGCAAATACAAGTTTCTTTTCTCTTCTTCTCTGTCCACATCACTGTTAGACTGGTGATCCAATCTCTCCTCCTCCCACTGAGCCTGGGAACACAAAGTTCTTAAGGTCCAATTAGGAACTGGTCTCATTATAGAGGTGAGCTTTTTTTGTTCTAATCTGATCTCATCAACTTTTTCTTGGATCAACTTTACAACATCTTCATCTAGGCAAAATCCCTCAAATAGGGGTTCATCCTCTTTATCGTCTGAATCGTCCTCCTCTTCTGGTAACACCTCCTCTACTATGGAAACTACTTCTATTTGGTCAATCTCCTCTTGCTCCTCTCGATTATTATCCTTTGCATACTTCTGGAACACTGGTTCCTGTTGCAGATAATCAGAGGTCATCTTCCATGGTCGCAGTTGCCGATGATGGGCTTTAAATTGTCTACCATCCTCTGGAGATAGTAGAATGTAGGTAACCTTGTTGTCATTTACCTTAATTATCTTATAAGTTCCGCTATATCTAGGGTGGAATTTGTTGTTGGTCAGGTTTCCGGGAAGATGGACCTTTAAGCCCACCATCTGATTTTCCTCATATGGAATAAACTTATTGTGACTGTCTTTCCAACACTCTTCAAAGGTAGGCAAAGGAAGACCTGTGTGCACTTCATGTGCTGTTCTTAGGATGTTTTTGCAGGGGGTTCTCTGGGTTTCTGAATGGGTGGTGTGGTTATAAACCAGCA
Source organism: Trachelipus rathkii (assembly GCA_015478945.1). Classification (NCBI taxonomy): domain Eukaryota; kingdom Metazoa; phylum Arthropoda; class Malacostraca; order Isopoda; family Trachelipodidae; genus Trachelipus; species Trachelipus rathkii. Next base: position 59,600 of record JABUQX010053188.1, read on the forward strand.
TCACCTGCGACAGCTCCTCGTCCCACTTATTTGCTCTTTTTATGGACATCCTCAGATACTGGCTGAGGGTACGGTTGACTCGTTCAACAGCTTCCATTTGAAAGATGGAGTATAAGGGAGTAGTCAAACACTCTGTGCTTAAATTTGCTGTTTGCACCGCTCTTACAACACCCCGCCATTCTCTCCTATCATGCACCTTCTCGCCTCTTCCAAACACATTTCTCTCCTTCAAACATTCCTTTACTGACTCAATCCACTTTTTCTTCAGTCTCCCAGCCGGTCGGTTCCCAACACACTCACCACTATACATCCCCTTAACCAACCGACTATCATTCATCCTTTCCACATGACCAAACCATCTCAACATACTTTCATTTATTCTCTCGTTTACCTCTTTCCTCCCACCACACAACTCTCTAATACATTCATTCCTCATTTTATCAATTCTCCTCACACCTAGCACGCCCCTAAGATTGTCCATCTGAACACATTGAACTTTAAATCTATATTTCTTATTCCAGACCATAGTCTCACTACTATACAATAACACAGGTAACATCATACCCTCATGCAAGACCCTTGCACACTCCAGACTTAGTCCTTTTACATTCACCAACGATTTAATTGCACCAGCCACCTTCCTGCCATTCACAACTTTCCTACTACACTCTGCATCATCTGTTCCCTTCTTATCCAACACATACCCTAAATATTTAAACTCAGACTTTTGTTCCAGCTGCTCACCATCTAACATAACTTCACACTGAGGATGTCCTCATCACAACCATAATGTTACTCTTATCTACGTTTACTTCAACAAAACCCCCCTCTTACAACACGCCTGCCAAAAAAAATCCCTCCTTTCCCCTACAATCCTTCTCAAAATCTCTTCAGATTCGCCACAAAGAAACAAATCATCGCATATAATAGGTAGGGCACCCTCCACTCATCTCCATTCCCCATCATTCTAGCACCATTTCATGCCACCCCCACCTCCACTTCTTTCATAATTGAATAGCCAAGGAGACATAACACAACCTTGTCTCACTCCACTATTAATACTAAACCAATCACCTTTGACACTATTTATTCTAACACATCACGCCTCACTATCCTCATAAGACATACTTTTGATTCCATCAGAAGCCTACCACCAACGTCATATATCACTAACACCTGCCATAGAACTTCCCCTATTAACCTATCATACGCCTGTTGCAAATCCATAAAACCTAAATACAATTTATTCTTCTTCCCTTCATTTTCTCAGTCATTTTGTTTCAAATGTAAAGATTTGATCCACACATCCTCTACGCACCTTCTAAACGCACCTTGTTCTTTCACCAATCAGTCTTTCAGTTACTCGACGCACTCTTCGACCAAAAAATACCAGCATATATTCTTCCCTACAACCAACTAAAATAAACTAATTCCCCTATAATTTCTACAGTTCATTTATCTCCTTACCCTTATATAAGGGTACTATCACTGCTCTTCCCCAGCCCTTGGAACTATACCCTCTAAACGCTTTATTACACAACTTCCAAATCCAATCAATCACAATTCTCCGCCTCCGTTTCTTGATCATTTCACCAGTAAATTTCATCTATACCTGCAGATTTACCATTCTTTTACACTTCCTCACTCCACCCATTACCTCCCTACCTTTAACCTAATAACCTCATCCGCCAAAATACCTATTCTTTTCTTTGCACCATCAAAACCAAACACACACATTCAATATCACCTCTTCATTAGTTAATATTATGCAGATTTTCGAAATGTTTCTTTCCACACTCCCCTTACATCGCATTTCATCAGTTACAAAACCACCATCCCTATTCATTATTCTATGGGAGGCAGGTTGCCCTTGATGGCTCATTTCTGAGAGCCTGGTCGCGCGCGCGTTCGAGCTTCGCGATTGCCCTTGTAAAGTCCCCATTCATCCTCCTTCCAAACTGTTCATTACCTCTTTCTTTTCTCCTATATATGCACCTTTTAGTATTTCTTTTTTTCCTCCTTATATAATTCCAAGCATCTTTCTTGAAACTTCATCATTGGCTTTTAGTACAATTCAACCAGGCTTCCTTTTTACTTTTAACCGCTTGCATCACCTCTTCATTCCACCACTCACTGTTTTAACATTCTTACTTCCTACTTTAAGCACACATCCACATACCTCCTTTGCACTGCTAACAATTGCTTCCTTCATTACTCCCAGATTGTTCAGTTTCAACTTGTTCACATTCACCTGATTTACTTGCGAGCGCTCTACATACTTACCTTATTACCTTGTTCACTTAACTTCCTCAACTCTTATTTTAACCCACTTCCTTTTGTATCAACCTTACTCTTTCCATCAAGCTCCCACTAACTATTTTACATAGACAACATAGAATGATGCCGATAATCCCATGACCAATACCCCTCACTGATTTAACATCCAACACATACTTCAACACTCCTTCTTCACCACCAACACAAATCAATCATACTTTTCAATTCGAAACCATCTCTACCTAACAAACCAGCACTCTAGTATACTTATGGTACACTCTTGTGTTTAAAGAAAGTATTCTTACACACATACCTCTCTCCTGCACAGAAATCAATCCCCTTCTTACCTCTCATTTTCTCCTGACACCCCCAAAACCACCTGTTATATCATCCCTTTTTTGATCCACCTATCCAACCATTCAGGTTCCCCAAACTATCAATCGGAAGCTCCTACTCCCCACACCGCATCTAAAACATCATTCCAAAATTATCCCAAAAAATTCAATACTCTCCAAACATTTCCTCTCAGATGGACGCAAACGTCACAACTACTCATACCTTGACCTTTTCAAACTTCTAAATTTAACCATTAAGAATTCTAGGAACTCACACACCACAAAGTCCTATCATAGCTCTATACACAAGTCACTCAATCAAAATTGGCAACTCCTTCTCTCCCCCTCTCATTCCTTTCCACTCCAGCACACAACACAATTTCACACCACACCATTCATTTTCACCATTTCCTTTCATCTTTGTTTTAGTCACAGCGAGCAAATCAAATTTACCCTTTCTAAATACATCCATCACCTCTCTCCTCTTCTCCTCAACATTTATTCCTCTGACATTCCATGTACCCATCGATTCATGAACATTTTTGCCGAAAAGATTTTAGAAGGCCATTTTACGGGGATCAACGACCTTTCCGAGCCTGCATTTGCATTCCTAGCGGAGAAGACTAAAGTGGTAGTGGGCAGCCAACCCAACTACCACCGTCCCTTAGTCGCCTTCTACGACACACAGGACATACAATGTGGTCAATTCTTTCTTTCTCCCACACACATAGGGATATGAGTAGTATGGATGTCTGTACAATGTTGTCTAGAAGAGGGGTATGTACTTTAAGTATGTGTATATGATATGTGGATAAATGGTGGTCAGTAATATGTTGCCTGGCCGTTAAGTGTGTGAAAAATATGAATGCAAAAGAGAAAGACGCACCATTAAAAATGGGAGGTAATTTCATCGCTTCAAGTATGTGTGTACTCTCCCTCTATATTATATATATATATATTATATATAATATATATATATATATATATTATATATATATATATATATATATATATATATATATATATATATATATATAATATATATTCCAGAATTCCTGGATTACCACCATTTTCAAACGTTTTTCGGTTTAATGTTTCTTTGCAAAAGTTTTAAAGGTTTCATTTTTTCCTCAGTCATTCTATACAAATTATATATATATCTATTAAAATTTGAAAGTAATCTACATTATAATTTTTAGTTTTTTGAAATATAGTAATTGAATGTTTATTCGTACACTTATAATATAACTTTATTTGAAAGCTTTCCCCCTCCCCTCCTCGGTAACCCGTTGCCTCAAGTCATTAGAAGGGGGTCAAAACGTCAAATTGACCTTAACATATCGATCTTCAATTTGTATAATTATAATTGACCTCCCTGAACGGAAAGGTCAATTTTGAGGTCATAACTTGACCCTTCATTTCTTCTAACTTGTAATTTCAATGTTCTACAGTTTATATTTGTTCCACAAATCCAAATTTAATATCAAAATAATCAGGAGAAATTACTGATTGTTTTGAATATAGTTTAAACTGATAATTATTTTTAATTAAAAAATTAAATTTATTAGTTAATTCCCTATGAGAATTAAAATCACATGTTTCAAACAGGTGATTATTGCCAGAAGTTGCTAACATAAACTTTTGATTGTTTTATAAAAATAACTACATTGATTTGGTTAACATAATATTTATGTAATGTTTAGTTTTGAAATTGCTACCTTTTGGTACCATTTTTATAATTTTAACACTAATTAATCAAATTAATGTTTTTTCGCTAATTACTTATTGGCAACTGGTTATGCGGTCTTCCCGTCGTGTATAAAAACTCAGAGCATTGATTTCTGAGTTACAAATTTTAATCATACTGCTTGCACAAAGAGCTTCGTTCCCTTAACTCAAGTCCCAAGCTCCGACGTTGATTGTCTACAAGTGTAATTTAAAAAGCAGTATTTGAGCAATAATTGATTTGCACGAGATCTATCCTTACGACGGATTTCACCTTCCCTTTCTTAGGATGCTTTTACTCTTTATTAGTAAAGTATCACATTCCGGTAGGCTTCCAAAGATGTTTATTGATCTTGGGAGAGCAACATCAATTTTTTCCTTCCGTTAATCAGTTATCATAGTGATTTTACTTGTAGGTAATATTTTTTTTTGTGAAAAGCCTTCTGGCCAATTGTTAGTTCCCTTATGTAATGACATTAATTGCTTTCCTTCTCCCTTTCAGAACCATTTTAGAAAAAGGCTTAGAATATTAATTTTGATAAATATCTTGGTGTTACGAGAAGGATTAGTCTCAGTTTCTAGTGCTACTCTAGTTAGGGTGGTTCTAGAGGCAAGTGGACACACAAGTCTTCTCGTAAAATCATTATATTTTGATTGACAGGTTCATTAAAGATCTTGAACTAATCCATTCAACCCAGGTTTGTTATTGGTTTGTTTTTATCACAAAACCTATAACATTCGCGTTGAATAACTTTCAAGATCGCCTTTTCTTCTTTCGTTTTTAAAAATAGTCCAGTTCTTTAATATTTAGGAATGGAGAATCTACGAGTTTTTGGACTTTTCTTTTATCTTTCTATTTTTCGGTGTAAAATAAAAAATCTTATATTGTCAAACGCTATAGTTACAAACACCCATTAAACTATTTTTTTTTTTTTTTTTAACATACAAACGTTAAAGTCGCACACAAAAAAGTAAGCAAAAACGCTAAAATTGGGAAAATTAAAAGTAAAAAGGAAATTGGGAAAAAGTAATTTATAAAAGGTAATTAGAAAATTTGAAAAAATAGAAAAAGAAAATTTGATTATGAAACTTTGATAACGAAATTTTAATTAAAAATATAGGTAGATAAATACTGCATCGTCAGTAGAAAAATATTCTCCCATTAAAATTTGTAATTAAAAAATATATTGTACGTACAATAGTCAGTCGAAAACATTTATTTTCTCAGAATTCATTTGTCATTGAAATTCGTGACTTATAAAGAAAATTTTGTCATTTATCACAGAACATAACACTTCTGTGTTAAAAGTTATAAAACTTGGAGGAAGTTATTATAAAAAAATAAAAATTCGTTTATATATATAAAATCGTAAAAAATAAAAAAATAAATATTCAAAAATAATAAAATTAAAAAATTGAAACTTTGTCAAAATTTCACGAGTGTGAAAAATTGATCAATTCAGGAGTCGTACTTGAAACGATTCTTACTAGAAAAAATCTTGTTTAGAACTTCCCCCCTTTAAGTTTTATAATTGAAAATCAATCTTTATATATATATCTACCAATATATATATATAAACTTATATATATTTATTTATATATATATATATATATATATAATATCGTTATATATATACGTATATATATATATAACGTATATATATATATATATATATATAGTATATATATTATATATATATATATATATAATATATATATATATATATATATCAGTATATTATATATAATATATATATTTGTGTATGAATTTTATTATGTTTTTTCAAAAAATTTTAATAGATATTTCTGATTGGCATTGAACATAAAAGTTATAATAAAATATTTTGACTGGGGAAATCGCTGAAGATTTTATGTGCAGTTTAATTGTTGTTGCAGTTGTAAACTATTATAGTAGTATTGAGTTGCAGTTATCCTCGCATTGGTGGTAGACAGTAGTAGTTAAACCCACAGACGGAGGGTCACCGCCATTTGGTAGTATTAAATAGATCCTCCTCTTTTTCAAATTTTCATTAATAAAATTGTTCTTTGACCTGTTTTCTTTAGCCTTCATAGCTTTTCAACTATTAATCTTGATTGTCCTATTTTTCTATCATCTATCTAAGAAGTCTAATTCATTCCTACAAACTTATTATTATTATTATTAATTATTATTATATCTATTATTATTAATTATATATTATTATTATTATTTTTTGGTAAGTTTTGTTTTATATTATCTATTATTGTTAATTGTTATTATGATTATAAAATTAGTTTATTATATTGTCAAAGTACTTATGAAAAATTAAATAGTTTTTTTCAACTAATCGACTTGAATTATATATATATATAATATATATTATTATTATATATATATTATATAATATATATATATATATATATATATATATATATATATATATATATATATATATATATATATATATTATATATATATTATATACTTTATATATATATATTATATTTTTTATTTATACCAACGTTAAAAGGGTCACTACACTGTTCAGCTACGTTACTTACGAATTTTGATAACTACAAAATATTTCCATCATTAAAAATAATATAATTAACAATAATGTTATGTTATAATAATAAAACTTAGAAAAGTTTTTCAAATATCAATATATTGAAAATCATATTTCGATTTAAATTTAAGAGACCGAATAACTTTTTTTATTCTCAAATATTTCGATCACAAAATTGTTCTTCTTATCGGTATTTGTTATTATAACATTTACGATACAAAAGTCATAAATTATTCTTCATTACCTTGTATATATATATTTACAATTACTCTGGTCCAACGAGGTCCACTGGGTATATATATTTATATATATTTCCACTATTCATTGGCCACCTTTATTCATTTCGAGCAAAAGTGGTATTGCGACAGAGACTTGTCTGAAGGTGGGAAAGTGTTGGTTTGTGATTGGTTCCTTTATTAGCCCAGCTATCTGGGACCGGGTCACAAATCCCAACATCTATGCACTTGCCAAATTTCCTCTATCTACGAGCATTTCCAAGTTTTGGGGCTCAGCCCCATCACATATTAGATGTAGCAGCGCGAAAACTCGGGACAAGGTAGGCAACACCATAAGTAAGTCATATTGGTTACCATTTTTTAAAAGAGTAAGACAACCGTAATCTTACTAAAAAAAGGGAAAGTGATAAGGGAAGGTTCTTATAAGTGTTTCAAACCCCAAAAGGAGGTCCCACCCTCAAATTTTTGGATCATAGATCCCAAATTGGACTCAGCGTGAAAAAATATATAATATGGTAAGATGATAATTGCTATAAAAAAAATTACTAAAATAAAAATAAGACGAATTAAGTCAAAGGCATTTTGAGCACCGCAGCACAGCCTCTAAATCCAGTATGTAATCTTAAGGTAACTAGCGACAAAAGGGGCATATATATATATATATATATATATATATATATATATATATTATATATATAAATAATATATATATATATAATATATATTATATATATATATTATATTTAATATATATATATATATTTTTTTTTTTTTTTTTTTTTTTTTTTGTCTGTACAGGACCCACCACAAGCTCACATAGTAAGCGACCATAACTGGGCTGAAAGAATCAGACAATGGGAGGGCCCTGCTCATATATATGCCTTCAAGTGTCAAGGGATATTATATCTGATATACAATATATATAAATATATATATTATATATTATATATATATAATATATATATATATTATATATATATATATATAATATATATATATATATATATATTATAATATGATATATTCTATCAGTGGCGGCTCCTGCCTTCTTTGCATGTTTGTGCAATGACCACTTTTTTTTTCCTATATCACAATATTTTGTTTTTTTATTTGTCAGAAAATTTCACATTTACTCATATATATATATATATAATATATATATATATTTCATATTATATATATACTATATCTATATATATATATTATATATATATATATATATATATATATATATATATATATATACCATAAAATGGGGAAAACCAGTCAAAAATCAGCGTTTTTTTTTTTTAATGAATCATGAAAAATTGAAATTTTAAGTTACATCTATATTTAATAGTTTTTTCTCACATTTGGAGTTTCCTTAATGTTGTAGAATAATAAATATTTTAAATTTTTTTTTGAAAAATTCCATTTTCAAAAAATTGAATTCGGGGAAAACCGGTCAGTGGCGTAGGGGAGAAACTGCATTAAATATTATTACGTCTGTGCTTGTCCAAACTAATTTTAATTATAATTATAATTTAAATGTTAAGTAAATTTTAATAATGTTATAGTATGAATTTGAATAGAAAAACACAACTCTGAGTTATATTTTATTGACATTTTCCAAACGTGAATTTTTTCCAAAATTAAGAATTTTATTTTCGATGTTTTATGTTAAATAATCATTGAAAAAAAAAGATTATGACAATATATTTTAATAATTTCTAATAATAATAATAATATTTACACTTTTTAACAAAATAGGCACTTTATATTACGAGTAGGCCCATGTAAGCACATTTCACGTAAACTTGTTGACAAAATTTTTTTTACATTATTATAATTTAAATTATGACAATCAATTTTAATAATAATAATAATAATAATAATAATAATAATAATAATAATAATAATAATAAGAATAATAATAATAATAATAATAATAATTACACTTATTAACAAAAAAGGCACTTTAAATCAGAGCTGCGGAGTCGTAAAATCAATTTTTCGGCTCAGACTCCCTAAATTCAAATTTGGATATTCGACTCCGACTCCACTTAAACAAAAAATTTCGACTCTGGCTCCACTTACACAGGAATTTTCAACTCCAACTTCGACTCCACTTGCACAGAATTTTTGACTCCAACTCTGGCTCCAGCTTCGGCTCCACTTGCACAGAATTTTCAACTCTGACTTCTGGAAAATTGCATGACTCCACAACTCCGACTCCGCCCCTGCTTTATATCACCAGTATGTAAGCACATTTCGTAAAAACATGATACAGTATTGAATTGCAAATTTTTTTATCCTTACACTAGATAGAAAGAAAAGATAGGTATAGAAAACATTAAACAAATGGCTTATAGTCTACCATACATAAAAATTAGAATAAATATTATTGGAAAAACTAAAAAAAAAAATGGACATTTTATACAAGTTTTAAATACTGACTGGTTTTTCCCCCCGAATGCCCGACCGGTTCCTCGATATTGAAAAAAACTTAATAACTTTAAAAATAAGCTTAAAATTTTAAATTTTTAACAGTAAAATGTTAAAAATAGACTCCCAATATGCATCTAAGTCAAATTCTGATATCTTAATTCTATGAGATTCACCAGGTCTTAGAATTTTTTTGCAATTTAAAAAAAAAAAAATTTTCCAAATGGGGGAAATTTTTTTGACTAGTAGGTGTAAGTTATTTACTTAAATTTTTATATATGGTTAAAATATATTCTATTTGCTACTTAAAAAACGTTTCTCTAATTGAAAAAGGGTTTTAAATTTAAAAAAATATTAACAATATTTAAAAGTGACCGGTTCCTCCCCTCCTAACCCGATTTTTCCCCCATTTTAAGCGGTATATAATAATATATATATATAATATATATATATATATATATATAATATATATGTATATATTATTATTATATATATATATATCTATATATATATATATATAATGTGTATAAGCCGCGTAATATATAAGGCTTGGAATTTTTCCTCATGTGCACATTATATCGCAACTTATCTTAAAACGTATCTCATCATGCTACTGTAACGAAATATTTTTGAGGATGTGTTAACTGATTTAACATTAGCTAAATAGGGAAAACTTCGTTGCAGATTCATGTATCAACTCAAGTTGTGAAAAATAAACGATATAAAAAAAAATTTGTTTCGTTTTTAAATTTTTATTTTAATATGTTCTTGTGAAGCTCAATTTTTTGATAATTTTCAAGTTATTTAAATAAATCTTCACTGAAAGAATATATATATATATATATATATATATATATATATTATATATATATATATATATATATATATTATATTATATATATATATATATATATTATATATATATATATATATATATATATATATTATATTATATATATGTGACGGTGAGTGAAGCCAAGGTTCACCGCCACGCCGATTGGAATTTTGGTTTTCTGAAGTCGTCGCAATAATTATTAAAATACCAAACTATCTATATATACTTAGCTGCTATAATAAAAAAATGACAAACCAAACAAAATATTGTACCTTAAAGATTTATAAGGAAAATCCGGGTACCAGGAAGTTTCAGGAGTGTGGCCGGATATCGTCGTCTGGAATATAAGCTCTTGATACCTCGGCCCAGAGTTACGTGTCTCTGGAACCTTCTTCCTGTGCAGGGGTTGCGTTTCAGAGGTGTGGGGAATGTGATAATGTTGTAACACACCAAGACAGTAAGTTTATAAGGAGGGTTGAATAATAGAGGGAAAAAAGCACACAGTTACGTTGTAACACAAGGCGAATTAAACTCAAGAAAAAGAATTGTTTTATTCAATTATTATGTACAATTTAGAGCACTAAATCAGGATTTACATTTATGTACAAGTAATTAATGAGATGAGATTAAGACCATTCATGTGATAAAGGGGATTATTGAAATAAATATGATGTAAGGTCCACAAAGGAATGGTCAAGTTTATTACCATTCACAGGGTGGAAGACTTAAAAAACTAAGAGGGACAACTAAAAAGTTGACGTAATTAGTCATCCAAGGAGTAGATAATGAAATGAAAAGAAGTATGTACTTTCGTTACAAATAAGTAGATACTTATTGAAGAAAAGAACGAACAACGACAACAAAACGAGGTTTCCAATAGGAACTTTCACCATAAATTAAACTGTAAAGAATGCAACTTTCAACCAAGGAATAAGGTCGTCCAAAAATTAAAAGATGACGACAGCGTTTATACAAACAGGGATATGAACAAATGACAATAATGGATACAATTGCATAGTCTATAACAATAATGAACAACTTATCTTAAATTAGGAAAGGGGTACAAGTGTTGGGAAAATCACAAACACAGGGAATTAAATGTTCAAATATATTTCAGTTTCGGTATTTAGATAAATACTATTTAGGCCGTTTCTGGATGAATATAAATGAACCCAGCGTGTGAATGTGTATAGATGATCCCAACAATGAGTTTTACTGAACTCAAGGATGAAAAGTGGAACGTTGCCAAGATTAGAAAGTACCCAAGGATGGAATGTGCCCAAGGATGGAACGTGCCCAAGGATGGAACCTAAAATGGAAATTAAACTGTAGTGATTTTAACTCAACATTATTTCCATTATCTGCATAGAACTTTTACTTACCCCTAGTGGGGATTTGCTGATCCTGGTTGTTTCTTGTAAAGACAGAATGAAGAAGTATCTGAAGACGAACTGTAATATGAATATTTAGGGGATTGTATATTATAGTAAGCAGGCCTTACTCTATATGCTCATGTAATGAATTAAGATTAAGAAGCAAAGCAAAAAGCACTTAAGATTAAAAAACGGTTAGAACTGACCTTATAAATCCGAAGATTAGAATTATAAGTTTATTTGAAAATAAGATTAACTAAGATTATTTTTAAATAAAGAGAACTTGTCTCATGATATTAACTGAAAAACAATAAGGTCATATAATAATTTGTATCATGAAAGTGGAAAGTTAATTTAAAAATAGTTATTAAATTTAAGAGTCAGAGTTGGAACTTGTAAATTAAGTCAGAGTTGGAATTCGTTTAAATAAAAGAGTTAATTTGCTACTGTGTAATAGGAGCAAATGTAGACACCTCTACATTCCTCCCCGCTAAGATTACATCTCCTCACTCTCCTCGTTTGAATTCGTTTTTAAACTTAAACGTTCAAAATGGGGGGGGAGCTTAATCTTAGCGGGGAGGAATGTAGAGGTGTCTACATTTGCTCCTGTTACACAGTAGCAAATTAACTCTTTTATTTAAACGAATTCCAACTCTGACTTAATTTACAAGTTCCAACTCTGACTCTTAAATTTAATAACTATTTTTAAATTAACTTTCCACTTTCATGATACAAATTATTATATGACCTTATTGTTTTTCAGTTAATATCATGAGACAAGTTCTCTTTATTTAAAAATAATCTTAGTTAATCTTATTTTCAAATAAACTTATAAACTTCTAATCATAATCTTCGGATTTATTATGTCACTACTAACCGTTTTTTTTAGTCATAAGTGTAATTTGCTTTGCTTCTTAATCTTAATTCATTACATGAGCATATAGAGTAAGGCCTGCTTACTATAATATACAATCCCCTAAATATTCATATTACAGTTTGTCTTCGGATACTTCTTCATCGTCTTTACAAGGAACAACTTCATAAACATCAAATCCCCACTAGGGGTAAGTAAAAGTTCTATGCAGATAATGGAAATAATTTGAGTTAAAATCACTACAGTATTTTCCATTTTTAGGTTCCATCCTTGGGCACGTTCCATCCTTGGGCACATTCCATCCTTGGGTACTTTCTAATCTTGGCAACGTTCCACTTTTCATCCTTGAGTTCAGTAAAACTCATTGTTGGGATCATCTATACACATTCACACGCTGGGTTCATTTATATTCATCCAGAAACGGCCTAAATAGTATTTATCTAAATACCGAAACTGAAATATATTTGAACATTTTATTGCCTTGTGTTGTGATTTTCCCAACACTTGTAACGGTTCCCTTTAAGAAATTAAGATAAGTTGTTCATTATTGTTATAGACTATGCAATTGTATCCATTATTGTCATTTGTTCATATCCCTGTTTGTATAAACGCTGTCGTCATCTTTTAATTTTTGGACGACCTTATTCCTTGGTTGAAAGTTGCATTCTTTACAGTTTAATTTATGGTGAAAGTTCCTATTGGAAACCTCGTTTTGTTGTCGTTGTTCTTTCTTTTCTTCAATAAGTATCTACTTATTTGTAACGAAAGTACATACTTCTTTTCATTTCATTATCTACTCCTTGGATGACTAATTACGTCAACTTTTTAGTTGTTCCTCTTAGTTTTAAGTCTTCCACTCTGTGAATGGTTTTAAACTTGGCCATTCCTTTGTGGACCTTACATCATATTCATTTCAATAATCCCCTTTATCACATGAATGGTCTTAATCTAGACATTCATGTATTATATCATCGTCATTGCTTAATTACTTGTACATAAATGTAAATCCTGATTTAGTGCTCTAAATTGTACATAATAATTGAATAAAACAATTCTTTTTCTTGAGTTTAATTCGCCTTGTGTTACAACGTAACTGTGTGCTTTTTTCCCTCTATTATTCAACCCTCCTTATAAACTTACTGTCTTGGTGTGTTACAACATTATCACATTCCCCACACCTCTGAAACGCAACCCCTGCACAGGAAGAAGGTTCCAGAGACACACGTAACTCTGGGCCGAGGTATCAAGAGCTTACATTCCAGACGACAATATCCGGCCACACTCCTGAGACTTCCTGGTACCTGGATTTCCTTTATAAATCTTTCAGGTACCAATATTTTGTTTGGTTTGTCATTTTTTTATTATAGCAGCTAAGTATATATAGATAGTTTGGTATTTTAATAATTATTGACGACTTCAGAAACCAAATTCCAATCGCGTGGGTGAACCTTTGCTTCACTCACCGTCACATATATATATATATATATATATATATATATATTATACATATCTTTATACATAAGATATATATATATATATATATATATACTTTCAATAATTTATCAATATATATATTATATTATATATATAATATAATAAAAATTTTTTCTAAGTGAAGATTTTATTTTAAAATAACTGGAAAAACTTAAAAATATTATTCTCTCTGATGAACATATATAAAAATTTAAAAACGAACAAATTTTTTTTTATATCGTTTATTTTTCACAACTTGAGTTGATACATGAATTGCAACGAAGTTTTCCCTATTTAGCTAATGTTAAATCAGTTAACACATCCTCAAAATATTTCGTACAGTAGCATGATGAGATACGTTTTAAGATAAGTTGCGATATAATTGCAGCATGAGGAAAATCCAAGCCTTATATATACGGCTTATACACATAATATATATATATATATATATATATATATATATATATATATATATATATATATATATATATATATATATATATATATATATATATATATATATACCGTAAAATGGGGGAAAATCGGTCAGGAGGGGAGAACCGGTCACTTTTTAATATTGTTAATATTTTTTTAAATTAAAACCCTTTTCAATTAGAGAAACGTTTTTTAAGTAGCAAATAGAATATATTTTAACCATATATAAAAATTTAAGTAAATAACTTTAAACAGCCTACTTATGAATTTAGATGTCCCCCATTTGGAAAATTTTTTTTTTTTTAAATTGCAAAAAAATTCTAGACCTGGTGAATCTCATAGAATTAAGATATCATAATTTTGACTTAGATGCATATTGGGAAGTCTATTTTTAACATTTTACATGTTAAAAATTTAAAATTTTAAGCTTATTTTTAAAGTTATTAAGTTTTTTCAATATCGGAGGAAAACCGGTCGGGCATCGGGGAAAACCAGTCAGTATAAACTTGTATAAAAATGTCCATTTTTTTTTTAGTTTTCAATAATATTTTATTCTAATTTTTATGTATGGTAGACTATAAGCCATTTGTTTAATGTTTTCTATACCTATCTTTTCTTTCTATCTAGTGTAAGGATAAAAAAATGTGCAAATCAATACTGTATCATTTTTTTACGAAATGTGCTTACATACTGGTGATATAAAGCAGGGGCGGAGTCGGAGTTGTGGAGTCATGCAATTTTCCAGAAGTCAGAGTTGAAAATTCTGTGCAAGTGGAGCCGAAGCTGGAGCCAGAGTTGGAGTCAAAAATTCTGTGCAAGTGGAGTCGAAGTTGGAGTCGAAAATTCCTGTGTAAGTGGAGCCAGAGTCGAAATTTTTTGTTTAAGTGGAGTCTGAGTCGAATATCCAAATTTGAATTTAGGGAGTCTGAGCTGAAAAATTGATTTTACGACTCCGCAGCTCTGATTTAAAGTGCCTTTTTTGTTAATAAGTGTAATTATTATTATTATTATTATTATTATTATTATTATTATTATTATTATTATTATTATTATTATTATTATATATTAAAATTGATTGTCATAATTTAAATTATAATAATGTAAAAAAAATTTTGTCAAACAGATTTACGTGAAATGTGCTTTACAATGGTCCAGAGCCGACTCTAACTCATTAAAAAAAGTGTAAATATTATTATTATTATTAGAAATTATTAAAATATATTGTCATAATCTTTTTTTTTCAATGATTATTTAACATAAAACATCGAAAATAAAATTCTTAATTTTGGAAAAAATTCACGTTTGGAAAATGTCAATAAAATATAACTCAGAGTTGTGTTTTTCTATTCAAATTCATACTATGATTATTAAAATTTACTCAACATTTAAATTATAATTATGAATTAAATTAGTTTGGACAAGCACAGACGTAATAATATTTAATGACAGTTTCCCTACGCCACTGACCGGTTTTCCCCGAATTCAATTTTTTGAAAATGGAATTTTTCAAAAAAAAATTTAAAATATTTATTATTCTACAACATTAAGGAAACTCCAAATGTGAGAAAAAACTATTAAATATAGATGTAACTTAAAATTTTCAATTTTTCCATGGTTTTAAAAAAAAAAAACGCTGATTTTTGACTGGTTTTTACCCCATTTTATGGTATATATATATATTGTAAACAAAAAACATATATATATATATATATATATATATATATATATTATATATATATATATATATATATATATATATTAATATATATATATATATATATGAGTAAATGTAAAAATTTTCTAATAATTAAAAAACAAAATATCGTTGATATAGGAAAAAAAAGTGGTCATTGCACAAACATGCAACAAAGGCAGGAGCCGCCACTGATATATATATTAATATTATATTATAATATTATATATATATATATATATATATATATATATTATATATATATATATAATATATATACTATATATATACATTATATATATATATACCGGTATATATTATATATCCCTTTGACACTTGAAGCATATATATGACAGGGCCCTCCATGGTGCTGATTTTTCAGCCCAGTATGGTCGCTTCATATGTGAGCTGAAGTGTGTCCTGTAAGAACAGACAAAAAAAAAAAAAAATAAAAAAAAAAAATATATATATATATAATATATATATATATATATATATATATAATATATACTATATATATATATATATAATATTATATACTATATACTATATATAATATATATATAATATATATCATGCCCTTTTGTCGCTAGTTTACCTTAAGATTACATACTGGATTTAGAGGCTGTGGCTGCGGTGCTCAAAATGCCTTTGACTTAATTCGTCTTTATTTTTATTTAGTAATTTTTTTTTTTTTTTTTTTTTTTCAATATTAACTTTTCGTCTAATCATATTGTATATTTTTTCACCACTGAGTCGAATTTGGGATCTATGATCCTAAAATCTGAGGGTTGGACCCTCTTTTGGGGTTTGAAACACTTATAAGAACCTTCCCTTATCACTTTCCCTTTTTTTAGTAAGATTACGGTTGTCTTACTCTTTTAAAAAATGGTAACCAATATGACTTACTTATGGTGTTGCCTACCTTGTCCCGAGTTTTCGCGCTGCTACATCTAATATGTGATGGGGCTGAGCCCCAAAACTTGGAAATGCTCGTAGATAGAGGAAATTTGGCAAGTGCATAGATGTTGGGATTTGTGACCCGGTCCTAGATAGCTGGGCTAATAAAGGAACCAATCACAAATCAACACTTTCCCACCTTCAAAGAAGTCTCTGTCGCAATACCACTTTTGCTCGAAATGAATAAAGGTGGCCAATGAATAGTGGAAATATATATAAGTATATATACCCAGTGGACCTAGTTGGACCAGAGTAATTGTAAATATAAATATACAAGGTAATGAAGAATAATTTATGACTTTTGTATCGTAAATGTTATAATAACAAATACCGATAAGAAGAACAATTTTGTGATCGAAATATTTGAGAATAAAAAAAGTTATTCAGTCTCTTAAATTTAAATCGAAATATGAGTTTCAATATATTTATATTGAAAACTTTTCTAAGTTTTATTATTATACATAAGTTACTTGTTAATTATATTATTTTTAATGATGAAATTATTATTGTGTTATCAAATATTCGTAGTAACGTAGCTGAACAAGTGTAGTGACCCTTTTAACGTTGGTAAATATATATATATATATATATATATATATATATATATATATATATAAATATATGATATAATTATTTTTTATATATTATATATAAATATATATATATATATATTATATATATATATATATATATATATATATATATATATATATATATATATATATATATATATATATTCAAGTCGACTTAGTTGAAAAAAACTATCCTCGATTCTCGAAAGTACTTTGACAATAATAATAACTAATTTTATAATCATAATAACAATAACAATAATAGTTATAATATTAATAACTAAAACTACAATAATAATAATAATAATAATAATAATAATAATAATAATAATAATAATAATAATAATAATAATAATAAGTTTGTAGGAATGAATTAGACTTCCTTAAAATATGCTTTAATCTTGTTCAATGCTGTAATTTACCTCAACAGAATTGAGAGCAAAGAAAACAGTCAAAGAACTTAAGAAGCAAGTTTGTACATAGGGGATCTATTTTTAAATACTACCAAACGGCGGTGACCTCCGTCTGTGGGTTATACTACTACTTGCTCTACCACCAATGGAGGATAACTGCAACTACAATAACTACTATAATAGTTACAACTTGCAACAACAATTAACATGCACATAAAATGTTCAGCGATTTTAATTTCTCAAATATTTTACTCAAAATTTTTAAGGTCACATTATTAAATTATGTCAAATTTTTTATTATTTTTGAATAAATATTTATATAATTTATATATATAATATATATATATATATATATATATATATATATATATATATATATATATATATATATATATATATATATATATATATATATATATATATATAAAAATATATACGGTAATAATATATATATATATATATATATATATACATATATATAAATAAATATTTATATAGTATATATATATATATATATATATATATATATATATATATATAAAGATTGATTTTCAATTATAAAACTTAAAGGGGGGAGTTCTAAACAAGATTTTTTCTAATAAGAATCGTTTCAAGTACGACTCCTGAATTGATCAATTTTTCACACTCGTGAAATTTTGACAAAGTTTCAATTTTTTAATTTTATTATTTTTGAATATTTGTTTTTTATATTTTTTACGATTCGTATATATAAACGAGTTTTTATTTTTTAATAATAACTTCCACCAAGTTTCATAAATTTTAACACAGAAGTGTTATCTTCTGTGATAAATGACAAAGTTTTCTTTATAAGTCACGAATTTCAATGACAAATGAATTCTGAGAAAATAAATGTTTTCGACCGACCATTGTACGTACAATATATTTTTTAATTACAAATTTTAATGGGAGAATATTTTTCTACTGACGATGCAGTATTTATCTACCTATATTTTTAATTAAGATTTCGTTCTCAAAGTTTCATAATCAAATTTTCCTTTTCTATTTTTTCAAATTTTCTAATTACCTTTTTTTTAAAATTACTTTTTCCCAATTTCCTTTTTACTTTTAATTTTCCAAATTTTAGCGTTTTTGCTTACTTTTTTGTGTGCGACTTTAACGTTTGTATGTAAAAAAAAAAAATAAAAAAAATAGTTTAATGGGGGTTTGCAACTATAGCATTTGACAATATAAGATATTTTATTTTACACCGAAAAATAGAAAGATAAAAGAAAAGTCCAAAAACTCGTAGATTCTCCATTCCTAAATATTAAAAATGGACACTATTTTTAAAAACGAAAGAAGAAAAAGCGATCTTGAAAGTTATTCAACGCGGATGTTGCAGGTTTTGTGATAAAAACAAACCTACAACAAACGTGGGTTGAATGGATTAGTTCAAGATCTTAAAGAACCTGTCAATCAAAATATAATGATTTTACGAGAAGACTTGTGTCCACTTGCCTCTAGAACCACCCTAACTAGAGTAGCACTAGAAACTGAGACTAATCCTTCTCGTAACACCAAGATATTTATCAAAATTAATATTCTAAGCCTTTTTCTAAAATGGTTCTGAAAGGGAGAAGGAAAGCAATTAATGCCATTACATAAGGGAACTAACGATTGTCCAGAAGGCTTTTCACACAAAAAAAATATTACCTACAAGTAAAATCACTATGATCACTGATTAACGGAAGGAAAAAATTGATGTTGCTCTCCCAAGATCAATAAACCAAAAGCATCTTTGGGAGCCTACCGGAATGTGATACTTTACTAATAAAGAGTAAAAGCATCCTAAGAAAGGGAAGGTGAAATCCGTCGTAAGGATAGATCTCGTGCAAATCAATTATTACTCAAATACTGCATTTTAAATTACTCTTGTAGACAATCAACGTCGGAGCTTGGGACTTGAGTTAAGGGGACGAAGCTCTTTATACAAGCAGTATGATTAAATTGGTAACTCAGAAATCGATGCTCTGAGCTTTTATACGCGACGGGAAGACCGCAAAAGCGGTTGCCAATAAGTAATTAGTGAAAAAACATTAATTTGATTAATTAGTGTTAAAATTATAAAAATGGTACCAAAAGGTAGCAATTTCAAAACTAAACATTACATAAATATTATGTTAACCAAATCAATGTAGTTATTTTTATAAAACAATCAAAAGTTTACGTTAGCAACTTCTGGCAATAATCACCTGTTTGAAACATGTGATTTTAATTCTCATAAGGAATTAACTAATAAATTTAATCTTTTAATTAAAAATAATTATCAATTTAAACTATATTCAAAACAATCAGTAAATTCTCCTGATCATTTTGATATTAAATTTAGATTTGTGGAACAAATACGAACTGTAGAACATTGAAATTACAAGTTAGAAGAAATGAAAGGTCAAGTTATGACCTCAAAATTGACCTTTCCGTTCAGGGAGGTCAATTATAATTATACAAATTGAAGATTGATATGTTAAGGTCAATTTGAAGTATTAAACAAGTTCGGCACCCTTACAGCACCGGGTTAATAGAGGAGGGGGGGGAAATTTTCAAATATGATTTTTGTTTAAAAAATGAAAGCCTAATTTTTAAGGTTCAATTACTATATTCATAAAATAAAAAATATAATATAGATCACTTTCAAATTTTAATAGAATATAGCTCAATATGTATAGTATGATTGAGGAAAAAATGAAACCTTAAAACTTTGGCAAAGAAAAGATTATGTCAATTTTTGTTTCACAAATTTGGAAACAGAAAGTTCTGCGAATATATATATATATAATATATATTATATATATATATATATATATATATATATATATATATTATATATATTATATATATATATTATATAAAATAGATAATATATATAGAGGGAGAGTACACACATACTTGAAGCCGATGAAATTACCTCCCATTTTTAATGGTGCGTCTTTCTCTTTGCATTCATATTTTTCACACACTTATCCTCCAGGCAACATATTACTGACGACACAATTTATCCACATATCATATACACATACTTAAAAGTACATACCCCTCTTCTAGACACATTGTACAGCATCCCATATACTCAATCCCTATGTGTGTGGGAGAAAGAAAAAAATTGACCACATTGTATGTCCCTGTGTGTCGTAGAAGGCGACTAAGGGACGGTGGTAGTTGGGTTGGTGCCCCATTACCCACTTAATCTCTCGCTAAGGAATGCAAATGCAGGCCTGGAGAAGTCGTGATCCAGTAATGCCTTCCTATCTCGGCAAAAATGTATGAATCGTATGGGTACATGGAATGTCAGAGGAATAAATGTTGAGGAGAAGAGGAGAGAGGTGATGGATGTATTTAGAAAGGGTAAATTTGATTTGCTCGCTGTGACTAAAACAAAGATGAAAGGAAATGGTGAAAATGAATGGTGTGGTGTGAAATGTGTGTGTGCCTGGAGTGGAAAGGAATGAGAGGGGAGAGAAGGAGTTGCAATTTTGATGAGTGACTTGTGGTATAGAGCTTTGGTTAGACTTTGTGTGTGGAGTCCTAGAATTCTAAAGTACTAGAATTTAAGTTTGAAAAGGTCAAGGTATGAGTAGTTGTGACGTGTGGTCCATCTGAGAGAAATGTTGGAGAGTATGATTTTTTGGGATAATTTGAATGATGTTTTAGATGGGGTGAGTAGGAGCTTCCGATTGATAGTGTTGGGGGACTGAATGGTTGGATAGGTGACAAAAAAGGGATGGTATAACAGGTGTTTTGGGGTGTCAGGAGAAAATGAGAAAATGGTAGGGAAGGTGATTGATTTCTGTGAGGAGAGAGTATGTGTGTAAGTATATACTTTCTTTAAACACCAAGAGTATCCATAAGTATACTAGAGTTGGTGTAGGTAGAGATGGTATCGAAGTGAAAAGTATGATTGATTTGGTGTTGGTGAAGAAGGAGATGTTGAAGTATGTGTTGGATGTTAAATCATGAGGGGTTTGGTCATGGGATTATCGGATCATTATGTTGTTCTATGTAAAATTAAGTTAGTGGGAGCTTGGATGGAGAGGAAGGTGATACAAAAGGAAGTGGGTAAAATTAAGAGTGAGAAGTTAAGTGAAACAAGGTAATAAGGATTAAGTATGTAAGAGCGCTCGCAAGTAAAATCAGTTGATGTGACAAGTTGAAACTGAACAATCTGGGAGTAAAATGAAGGAAGCAATTTGTTAGTAGCAGTGCAAAGGAGGTATGTGGATGTGCTTAAAGTAGGAAGAAGAATGTTAACAGTGAGTGTGGAATGAAGAGGTGTGCAAGCGGTTAAAGTAAAAAGGAAGCCTGGTTAATGTACTAAAAGCAATGATGAAGTTTCAAAAGAAGATGCTTGGAATTAAATATAAGGAGGAAAAAAGAAAAACTAAAGGTTGCATAATAGAGAAAGAAAGAAGGTAAATGAACAGTTGGAAGGAGGTGAATGGGGACTTACAAGGGAATAGGAAGCTCGAAAGCGCGAAAGTTAAGAAATGAGAATAAGGGAACCTGCTTAGAATAATGAATAGGATGGTGCTTTTGTAAACTGATGAAAATGGATGTGAGGGGAGTGTTGGGAAAAGAACATTTTGAAAATCCTGCAATAATATGTATGATTCTAGAGGTGATATTGTTTATATGTGTGTGGTTTTGATGGTGCAAAAAGAAAGAATTGGGTATTTTGGGATGAGGTTATTAGTAAGGAGGAAGGAGTAATGGGTAGAGTGGGAAGTTGAAGATGGTAAATCTGCAGTATGATGAAAATTAACTGGTGAAATGATCAAGACGGAGGCGAGATTGTGATTGATTGGTTTGGAAAGTGTGTAATAAAGCGTTTATGAGGGTATATCCGAGGGATTGGAGGAGAGCAGTGATAGTACCCTTATATAAGGGTAAGGGAGATAAATGAAACTGTAGAAATTATAGGGGAATTAGTTTATTTAGTGTTGTAGGGAAGATATATGCTGGTATTTTGGTCGAAAGAGTGCGTAGAGTGACTGAAGGATTACTGATTGGTAAAGAACAAGGTGCGTTTAGGAGTGTAGAGGATGTGTGGATCAAATCTTTACATTGAAACAAATGATTGAGAAAATGAAGGAGAAGAAGAATAAATTGTATTTAGGTTTTATGGATTTGCAACAGGCGTATGATAGGGTTAATAGGGAAGTTCTATGGCAGGTGTTAGTGATATATGATGTTGGTGGTAGGCTTCTGAATGGAATCAAAAGTATGTATGAGGATAGTGAGGCGTGTGTAAGAATAAATGGTGTCAAAAGTGATTGGTTTAGTATTAATAGCGGAGTGAGACAGGGTTGTGTTATGTCTCCTTGGCTATTCAATTTATATATGGATGGAGTTATGAAATAATTAAAGGGGGGTGGTGGCAGGAAATGGTGTTAGAATGATGGAGAATGGAGATGAGTGGAGGGTACCCTACCTATTATATGCGGATGATTTGGTTTTTGTGTGGGGAATCTGAAAAGAGTTTGAGAGATTGGTAGAGAGATTTGGCAGGGTGTGTAAGAGGAGGGGTTTGAAAGTAAACGTAGATAAGAGTAACATTATGGTTGTGAGTGAGGACAGTCCTCAGTGTGAAGTTATGTTAGATGGTGAGCGCTGGAACAAGTGTCCTGAGTTTAACATATTTAGGGTATGTGTTGGATGAGAAGGAAAGCGGATGATGCAGTGTGGTAGTAGGAAAGTTGTGAAATGGCAGGAAGGTGGCTGGTGGCAATTAAATCGTTGGTGAATGTAAAAGGCCTAAGTCTG
>JABUQX010053189.1:0-10000 GCA_015478945.1 Trachelipus rathkii
ACTTCAGTTCCCTTTTACATCTCCAACCATTCGACTTTTAATTGCACCAAATAATGGCAATCCACCCACCTTCTCTGCAGTGTCCAAAAACTTTCCTAACTACACTCTACAATTCATTCGTTCACTTTCATCAAACATAAGTATTCTCTAATATATGTAACTTTCAGATACTTGGTCCAGCTGCTCCACCGATCCAACCATACTTCACACGAGGACAGGGCCTCACTCACAAACCATAACTTATTTATTATTCTAACCTTACTTCAAAACCCTCCTGCATTTACACACCTGCCAAAGTCTTTATATATATATATAATATGTATATATATATAATATAAATAGTATATTCATATATTATGTATATATATATAATATTATATATATAATATATATATATATATAATATATATCATATATATAATATATATATATAATTATATATATATATATATATATAAGTAATATATATATTATTATTGTATTAATCATATATATATATACTATATAGGTATATATATATATAATAGTATATAATATATATATTCAATATATACTATATACTATATAATATTATATATATATATATATATATTATATATATATATATCTATATATATATTATGTATAAGCATATATATATATATATATATATAATATATATAGTTATATTATATATATATTATATATTCTAATATATCATACTATTATATATATATATATTTATATATATTATATGTATATAATATTATGTATTATATAGTATATATAGTTTGATTATATATAGTTATATATATAGTATATATATGTATATAGATACTATATATATTAATAGTATATATATATCATATATTATTTATATATATATATATAGCAAACATACTAATACGTTATACTGTAAATAAATATATAAAAATACATCTATTATAATTATTTTCTTTTATATATATATATATATATATCATATATATATATATATTATTTATATATATAATATTATATTAATATATATATATATATATACAGATTATATATATATATATATATATATATATATTTGATATATATCCTAACCTAACATAAATATTCATTTATATATATAATATATATAGTACTATATATATAATTATATATATATATATATATATATCAGTATACTATATATACTCCTATCCATTTCTAGTCTACACTAACTTTATCATACACAATATATATATTTTAGGTATACGGTACGAAATTATTAAATAATTGAAATTATATATTTATATATGAATTCATTATATTCATATACGTTTTGTATCATCATATATCCCTATAGTATAGGTTCCAACTATAGCGGGTTTTAAATGATTATCATTACTATTTTTTGACTTGTTATACTGTGCTAAAATTGGAAATGATATTCCCTGTAAAAATATATTAATGATAGTAATATAATATAACTGAATATATTTAGTACGAAAGTAAGTTGATATTTATCCTAATATAACCGATAAATAAGTTCTACTGATTCATATAACGAAAAAGGGCTAAGACGTAATAAACTGTCTAAATGTTACATACGTATTATAAATAATATATTAGAACATATTATAGGGTTATTAGATATATGTATATGTGGTTAATATAAGATTTATAAATATATATATAATATTATAATATTAATGATTATATAATAATATTAAATTATATTAATATATTATAATATATATATAATATTAATATATAATAATACTCTCTCTTATAATATATATAATTATATATTAATATATATATATTAATATTATAAATTATGAAATAAAGTAACTTTCATAAATATTATATATACTATAGTATAACACTTTATTTGGGTATATATATACCAAAAGTATAAGATAAAAACATAGGTCAGTCATGTGAGTGCGTCAGCTGGTGCCAAATTTGTCTTGTAGATAAATAATAAGGGCCTCATATAAGGTGGGATAGCACATTAAATAAATAATAGAACCTTGGAGTAGTTCACTCCAGTATTAGTATATATATAGGGTCCTATACGGAGGTGATATAAATTATCTAGGGTGTCAAATCAACAATTTTTTTTGGCCCATGGGACGCCGTGAGTTTATAGAGTGCCAGTAGGTTAATAGTCCGGCCTTGTATTTTTTTTTATAGTATATATCTATACATATTATACAATTATTTCTGGGCTTCTTGTGAGCATAGATAAATTGAATAATAATTTTTCTCTGATGGGGAAATACTTATATTTTAGAGCAGAAACCTGGATATAAGGGATAGGGTGGGGACGGAGTAAATTTTTTGGGGTCTAGTTTACTTAGCTTTTATTGGTTATATTGATAAATGAGGGGGGAATTTAGGCTTTTTTTACAACTTTTTTCCCACCGAAAACCGGGAAGGAATTTTCCTTTTCTTTTCCCCAAGATTTAAAAAATATTGGGAATATTTTTCTGGGTAAAAAAATTATTAATTTTTTCAGTTTATCTGTTAAAGTATTTTACCCTTTTGGAATGAAGTGCCAACTTGAATTTATCTTTTTTTTACCGTTTTTTTATCAACTAAAACTGACTCGCTGTCTCACACTTTTTTTCCATCACCTTATTCTCAAAATATTCCAAATAAAAACTTATATAAAAAATAACTATAAGTATTATACTTGAGCATTAGCTACCAGTTTCTCTATTTTCTTAATTCCCTCTCTGGATTTGATGTTGTGAAGGGTCTTTTGGGGGCAAATCGTATAATTGTAGTAAGGTAAGATGGCTTCGTTGTCTGGATAAATTGGAAACTCCATCGCCTTGAACCTTTCTTCTTGTATAATGCTTATGAAAGTACATTATTTAATATCTGACTTTATTTCTACTCTTCCAATTATTTTTGACATACTATCTTCGCTCCATTTATCGTACTATTACCATATTTATTATTCTTTATTTAATATTTACATTAGACATTTATATTAAAAGGGGGTCCAGTTTGTAATTAATCTTTGGGTCTATTACTTAATCAGTATGTATAAAAAACAATTTAATGCTTTGTTTTGATATATTTGGGAGTCTATTGATCTTTTCTTCTTCCTTTTATATTATCTACAATCAAAACTCTAATGAGCCTTCTTCATTATTTCTTTATTATTTATCTCTGCTTGTATTCTATATTACCTTACCAGATTTGGAGAGTCATTATTTTTGAGAGAGGTCAAATATGATTTGAAATATATTTGAATTATTGTTGTGTCATGTTAGAGTTTATTGCTTTAAAAAAATAAACCATTCATATCATTTGACGCGAAATGGTTGCAACACTAATCTCTTTCTAATTGATTTTTCAAGTACCTCTCTGAACCAAGTTTTTAATTAGCAGTCATGAAGCTTATCCATTCATGATTAGACACATTTGAATACTCTCTTTAATTATGTTATAACATCTGGCAGGGGGTCTTTTCAACATATTCCTAAACATTCTTTTCAGAAATCCATATATTATGTCCAGCTACTTCCTCACCTAGGTTATTACATACACCCTATCACATGCAATTATTGGCCAAGGTGGCTTGAGACGATGAGTTAGAACTCCATAGTACTCTTATCGTAATTCTGTTGTAAGTTTAATTCAGACACTTACATACCCCAAACTTTGGTGTATAGTGTATTATTAAAATGTGTATGTCGTCTCACTACAATGAATGCGCTAAATTATCTTTAAGTTTTACCAATTTCACACCTCTCACGTCTCAATCTCTGATGAAATATATAAGTCTCTTAGATTAAAACTATGACAGCTATGGTCACACTTTGGAACTCTCCACAAATTACAACAAGAATTTATTCAGTTTACAACTTTGCAACTACCTCTGCTGGACCATACCTCACTATTCAAGTCTCCTATTTTCATGTGTATATATTGCTCACATTTTCATATCCGAAGCAAGATATGATCAAATGATATTTAAATTTAGATTAGGTAGAGATTCTCTCTCAAGTATACATCCTTTTTTTCCAGCTTGTCCGCTCATTTATCTACAAAATACTCTACCTGAATTATTAAATCTCTAGCAAAACCTGGAGGAAACCTGGGAAGGTAGAGCTCTAGTCCAACATCTGGAGCTACACACAGCTTCATTTTATTCACCCATCTCGCTTGGTAAACGTTCAGAATGCAGTTCAAAAAAACCTAGAAATTAAACCTGGAGTCATTTGAGATTATTTTATCACTCTTCTCGAAGTATGGCTTGCTTTGTACACAAATTGTATTATACTACACTGATCAGTCTGCTTCAGTCAAACTTCTCGCAATACTGCTTCAATACTCAAATTTCCTGCTCCTCGAGAAATTTCTTTCTTGGTAGAACATCTCTGCTACCCAAAAATATTCTACCTCTAATAGGAATCCAACAATCGATATCTCTCGTTGCGTGTGTAATAAGATTAGGGGCAACTTAATAGGTCTCGCTCATCAGGAACTTCTTCCTTCTCATCTCTAGATAGCGTTACCATGTCTGAGTCGCCATCATTCTAATACGCATCTCTTGCCACCCCACTTCTAATCTTCATAACCCCATCCATATGACACAAATTGAATAGCGCATGGAACATAAACAACATCCCTGCTTCACTCCGGCAATTAATATTAAACCATCCTTTTCCGAACATCGGGCATGGTTTTATATCATCATTGCTGTATCAATACACTTTAACCATTCTATTATCTATTTCATGCGATTAGCATTACCATCCAATCAGGGGCTCCTACATTTGATATTGACCAATCTTTCGCTTTTGGACGGTAAGAGGGAGGCAAACTGCCAACTTTCCTCAGAAGCATTAACACACTAATTATCCGTTACACTCAAACTTAACTGTTCATCCTTGGTGGCTTTGGGACAATACGTTTGCCACCCATCTTTATATGTGGATATTCCTCCCATGTATCTAGCAATTACCAAGTGACTTTCTATCAATTCTCCTACTTATAATTCTCAATTATTTGATGACATCTATCCAATAGATATAATACTCGTCTAGGATGAACTGGATTTATCCATATGTTCTTGAAGAGTTGGGTCGGATCCACATGCTAATCCCACAATACTAACCAACTTTGTATGTATGAACGAACGTATTCCATTATTAATAGTATACTTCTTCATCTTGCACTCATCTTATATACGGTTTTACTAAGGGTAACAGGTCACACTAATCGAAACTTTCCACTTGCTTGTCTCACCGAGGACCCGCGACAAATAATTCCGTCCTCGGAACACTTTTTTAAGTGATTACCGCTAATCATTCCAGGTTTCTTTTCCCGGCCAGAAGCTGAAACAACATTTCAGTTCTCGCTCGCAACTCATATCATCAATTATAATTCATTCCATCCTACAATATATACCTACTATTATATCTAAGTTATATTATACTCCTACTGTATCTCCCTTATTACACTACTCATATAATATATTATATATAATATCGGTAGACACTATAGCTATATATAACTGCTACTCTCCTAATCCCTAACATCTGAATCTTAATACCTTTCCATTATAAATAACGCATTTTTATTACAGTACACTCTCCTATAAATTAATATTCAATATACTATACCAATATCGTGACTCTCTCCGTATTCTCTGTATCTAAAATTTACATCATGTAATTATTACTATATTACTATTAACCTGCACGTCGTTTATCCATTCTAATCTAACTTTCTTTACTACATTCACATTTAACGGCTGGCGGGACTCTCTTCGATGGATCTAATTTACTTCTCTACTATTATATCACAAAATTGGAAACTTTAAATTAGATTCCTCTTAAGCCCAAACCAATGCGAAACCAACACACCAAAATTCACTACAAATCTACCTACTTCAACATACTGCCAAGTAGCTATCAACACCAGTTGATTCCTTTTTGCAAACGTTTACTCTCGAATTCTATTCCAACTATCATTTCATCTCATAACAAGGTTGAGACATATAACCAGAATAGTTTATTTCCTCCTCAGCTGTTATTCAAACAACAAGTCACCTACTCCCCCTCTTTCAATATATATCTTAGCATTTAGGGTTTCCTCTGATTCTACAATATCATTAGTCTTTTATTGGTACGTGGCTTCCTGTCACATAACAAGACTAAGTCACTTATTTTTCCTTGATAAAGTCCAAAATATAATTTCAATCCATCCATCCCAAACTTAATTATACTATTTATCCCTCTAACCTCTTAAGTTTTATCTTCCTACTATGCGGGACCTATTATAGTAATTTTCTTTCTTCTCTCTTATAGTATAATATCAATACATGGCTTTTTATTTATTTGAAATAATTCTTCAACTCATTTGGCTTTAATATCAATACAATCAGACCACGCTACTTTTTTAACTTTTGACCACAATTGCCAATCACCCTCAATCATATCCACCACTCGCTGTTAATAAATTCTTTATCATTTTCGCTACTTGTTAGTGCAATCATTCCCCATTACTTCACTTATGCAACCTAGCTGAACAACTGACTTCTTTTGTTATACTCCCAGAAATGTATCAGTTCTAGCTTAATGCTTCAGTCATATTTTTTCAACATGTCATTTACTTGCTCAGCCAGTCCCTGGTTAGAATTCGTGCTTGTCCTTACCATTATCTTTTTTCCATATAACTCCTTAATTTAATATTTTACGCTTCAGTAGGCATTACTCTGTTACACAATGCTGCAGTGCTCTATGGAAATTAGGTGCTAACCACTTTCCTTCACGCATCACCTCTCTCTATACTACCTGAGAGGTGCCGGAGGGAAGCTACAGCTTACAACTGAATTAATTTCTTTAACTAATGAGAATATCATGAGTTGTATAGGGACACGCACTAGGTCTCCTTTTTTACTATATCCCGGCACTGATTTAACACTTCCAATAAGCAACACAACTTCTTAATCCTACTACTCTCGAACACAAATCAATAACATAACCATGTTGCACTTCGATATTATTCAACTCACCCGTACACCTAAACCCTCTGTTATCGCTCACCCCCTACCTATATGATTATGTTTGTGGTGTTCAAAGAAAGGAGTGGGATTACTATGACGACACAGCAGGGTAGCCATCTCTTACTCAACAGATATATCTAATTCATCTCATTCTATACTCATTCCTCAGCCTTCTTCTGACTTGCCCAGTCACTCACGCAAAAACACACACTTGCATTATACAGACTTCCATTCTCATTTATATATCCTCTATATACCAAACCATTAAGTATCCTCTCTAAACAACAATCAATAAAGATCTAGTGATTTATAGCATTTACAGCTGACTCACTCCGCTCCTAAAGCATCACAATTTTCTTAGATTTATATTTGACCAGAACTAATACCGTGGCACTCTTTCTTACACCACTTCCCACCACACTCTATCCACTCCTATCCATTAAGGCAACCCAACTCAACGTCCACCCAAAACCACACACATAAACCCTCTCGACACTTCTCAACCCCACACTTACACCATCGCATAACCATCCAAGAACTTCTAGCGCACCCATTCACCACACACCAAACACGTCAATGCCCATAAGCTCTGTACCACCCAAGTCACTCATCAAAATCCCTCGCCACACTCCTCATCCCTCCCAACCTCTCATTCACTTTCCCACACGAGCACACCACCACCCTTCTCACCACCACCACAACCACCACACTACAATTTTCACCGTCCTATTCCCTTCAACACATAACCTCATTTAATCTTGCCCTGCCATGTCACGTTCACAGCATGCAAATCGAAACTCACAATTGCCACCACTATTCTACTTAAAATAACAATCATCACTATCTCTACTTCATTCTCTCTTCCGCATAAATATTCATCATGACTATTACCATAGTATACCATACGATATCATACATTTATCGTCCGAAATAATAGTAAGGATCCTCTTTACGCGCGATCACGACTTGTCTTTTCAGAATATGCTAATGTCTATTATGTAACATTCACTTGGCAAATAAGAATTAATGTTTTAGTATTAAGTGGCAGTCCCAACCCAACTTACACACGTCCATTTAAGTATCGACTACTATTATTTCTATTAGACTAAAACGTCATACGGATATCATAACGATAGTGTGATCAATATTTCTTTATCTTCCCCTCCACTATACTATTAGGGATATAAGTTATATAGTTGATGAATTGATCTCTGAAATATAGATTAGTTGTTCTAGTAAGCAGGTATGAGTGTGTGAACAATTATATATTATTTGTAAGTATATATATAGGTAATTTAATATGATTATCTTAGTGGATTAATAATAATGTAATAGTTCAGTAAATGAATGGTAGCCTTAGTATTAGTATTATATAATCGAGTCGTAGTGTATAGAGATTATATATATAATTGATAACGCCACAAGTAATAAATGAAAATATAGTTATAGTGAAACCATATATAATTATAGTCAATAAGTGATATATATTATATATGTACATAATACATATTACTCATAATAATTATATATAGTGTTATAATTATATACATATACTCAGTACATTCTTGTAAGTGTATGCTCAGTTATTAGCTCTCCCTATCCTATATATAGGGAGTATATAAGTATATAATATTAATACGTAAATATAACTATAAATAATTATATATAATATATAATTATCAATATTATATATATAAATATATATATAATAATATAATTATTATATTAAATAATTTATTATATATCATATTAATAATAATTAATTAATAATAATATTATATAATATATTATAGATAATTAAATTAATATAATATATATAATAATAATATATTATATCTAATAATAGATAAATAATAATAAATTAAATAATAATAATAATAAATATATAAATATAATAATATATAATAATGAAATTATTAATAATTATAAAATATAATATATAAATAAATACTAAATAAAATATAATATAAAAATAAAAATAATATACTATATATAATATATATATAAGAATATTATATAATATAAATATAATTAATAATATATTATAATTAATAAATATATAAATATATATATCTAGACCGATGATTACAAAAAAATATACTACTTTACTACTTACCAGTATGCTCCCATCTACATCTCTCTCTCTACTCTCTCTCTCTCTCTCTACTCTACTTCTTTCTCTTCTCTGCGTGCTTCTCTCTCTCTCAATTCTACTTCTATAGCTGTCTCTCGTCAGTCTTAACTATTCAAACTCACTACGTGCTGCTCTTCTCCTCATGGTCTATCATTCTCTATATAAACCACATATCCCTTTTTTTTGCTCTGTCTTATCCTCTGTTGTTCAATCATATTTCCGCTTTCATTTCATAACATTCTAGCATCTCTCTCTCCGCACCATTTCTCGGTGCCTAATCAAAAATACAATTTCTCCTATCCTTCTGACATAATTATTCCTTCATTCATACTCTATATATAAACAATAACATATTTTCATACATTCCTCTTCTTCTACATCTCTGAACTTTCTCTCTTTCGTTCATACATCTCTCTTCATCTCTCTCTCCCCTCTCTCATACAAGTCTACATACTCTTTCGAAAGATAATGATAATTTAAAATATTTAAAGAAATTACAGTAATAATATATGTTTATAGAATATAATAAGGTATACACTATTATTTATCTTTAATACTATAATTATATATTTATATACTCTATATTATATATATAATAAATAATTGGATTATCAAATTTTATATATATATTATATGCTCCTTAATATATATGTATATATATATATATAGTTCTCATTATATATATATTATTAATATATACTAAGATTATGGATTATATTGATTTATTATTTACAATATATATATTATATATTATATAGATATATTAATATATAATATATTATCTATTATATATATATATAATATATTTATAATAATATATATATATATATATATATATATTTATTTATTCTATTTATTTATTAATTTATATAATATATATATAT
>JABUQX010053189.1:17500-41218 GCA_015478945.1 Trachelipus rathkii
ACATTTCTCCAATATTTTACTTCTTCTTCTAATTGGAGAGCAGCCTGCTTGGTCTTCAACTCTACTATGAATTACTTTAGTCTCTTCAGCATCAAACATACAATTTCACGATAGCGAACAGAATGTTTCATCGTTAGTTATTTCTTGTGTTTGCCATGCTTCCAATCGTTAAATCCTTTCTGTTACAAACTGAGATACAACACCGCCTCCAAAAAGTTTACACAGACCACAAAAGACGCATCCTTGACTATTAGAGTACACTAAATAGTCACGTTTCACAACATCTCCATTCAAAAATTTTCGTTCAAACAAGGATTTTGTTAAGAATCTACTTTTATCTGGATAAATTCTCTTAGGATTAAAAAAATCAATGTCTGAATTTTGATTAATCCCATTTTTTGCAAAGTAGTCTCGCCCGTGGCTTCACTAAACCTCCAATAAAATGGAATCATTTTCCCCCCCGGCGGATTTTAAAAATTTCTTTGTCATGTGCTTCTTCTACTGGTCTTATTCTCTACCAGTAACTGTTAAGAAGTCGATGCATATGTTTCACGATTACCCGTGTTATCGTTATCATCAATGACTTTTGAAATTACTTCAGATTCATTCGCACTCACGACAGATTCCTTTGTCTTTGTGATAAAGAATTTTAGATAACACATCATTTCCCTTTCTCCTTTTCTCTTCTGCTATTTTACGCTATTTTGCGCAGCTCAACCTTTTTCGACCATCCATTAATATTAAAATTGCTAAGTCACCTACTTATTTAAAACAATAAATAATGTTCTACTTCTGAAAACTCAATTATTTAAACTTTTTAATTCTTTAATAGATTATCAGAACCAATGCACTTATGTATGTATCAGCCAGAGCACGTAGGCTGTTCAGGCCTAGCAATAAAAAAAATATATTTAAGTCACAGACTCACAAAAAGCAAAACCACAAATAATATCGGGCAAAAATGAACTGAAAGATACCAATCAGGGTTGCCAGATGAGATGAAAATAAAAAGGCCAAATTAATGTCAAATAAAGACAATCTTTAACATTTTTCTTTTTTAACTTGCAAAAATTGGTACTTGGAAACCACTGGTGAATGAAAAAGATAGAAAGAAATTAAATATATATATATATATATATATATATATATATATATATATATATATATATATATATATTATATATATACCATATATATATATATATTATATATATATATATATATATATATATATATATATATATATATATATATATATATATATATATATATATATATATATATATATATATATATATATATATATTATATATAATATTTTATATATATATATAACATATAAAATATATATATATATATATATATATATATATATATATATTCTAAAAATTACGTTTGAAATTGGTAGCGTCACCTTGCAACGATTGTCAAATTTGTCATTCCGGCATCATAGCAGGTAACAAGGTGATGATATATCTGAAATGTGTTTCAAACATGTTTCCCGTTCTACGCACTGATCGTCTCAAACTCGACATATAAGAATTTTTTTTAATAGTACAGTACAATTTGAATTTTGAGCATTTTCAAGCCTTTTATAAAAATATTAAAATAATTAGTAAACAAGGCCAAAATAAAGCCCAAATTTACCAATATGGCAACCCTGATACCAATGTTGACAGACACTTTTTTCAGCAAACCTGCAAGGAAAGGGCAAAAAAGTTGCCAGATACTATTTCTAAAAATTTGTAGGAAATATATATATATATATATATATATATATATATATATACTAATATATATTATAATATATAGTAAATATAAAAATAATTATATATATATAATATATATATATATATATATATATATATATATATATATATATATATATATATATATATATATAGTACTTGGATATAAATATATAGGACAAAGTTACTTAACGCCCACACGGAACGGCTAGCTCGGATCAAAAAAAAAAATTTTCACAGGTAGCATCTATGATACATAAATAGATGTTTCTTAGGGTCGAAATGAATTTTTTTTTTTTTTTTTTTTTTTTTTTTTACCTGTTCTAGGGGCGAAATTATAATATATATATATTATTTGTAAAGGTATTACACGGCAATGTAGGGGGCTCGAGCCGACGGGGAACACAGGGGGGGACGTTTTCCATACCCCGTAGGGGAGGGGCGGAGGAACCCCCGCGACACCCAAATACCAAAGAGCGGGGGTTCCGGAGACCCTCCCGTAGGGGAGGGAAAATAGTCCTTCCCCGTAGTTCCCCGGAAGGCCGAGAGACCACGAGTCCTGCCATCGGTGCGGTATACCCTTGGGGTATTCTTTAATTAAAAAAAACAAAACAAAACTATACTAGAAAGTCTATTTATTTTAACGAGTAACGTATAAAAGGTCTTAAATAGGCTTTCTCCTCATATTGCTATAATTTATAACAAATAATTTTTTTTTTTCACATTCCTTACTAAAATTTCACCAGGATTCCAAAAATGTATTCCTTTTCGCTGTAGCTATTGTAGTTTTTGAGATATGATTTTTTTTTTTTCATTTCGACCCTAAAACGTCTATTTATGTATCATAGAGGCTACCTGTGAATATTTTTTTTTGAGCTCCCGTTCCGTGTTGGCGTTAAGTATCTTTTTACCCATTTATATATATATTATATATAATATATTATATATATATATATATATATATAATATATATATATATAATATACTATATATTATATATATTATATAGATATATATATAATATATATATATATCACTAACAAATACAACATTTGTTTTTAAAAAAAATATTCCGCCCTCCAGAATTTGCCGCCCTCTAGAATTTGCCACCCTGGTCCAGCCCATGGGGCCATGCTTTATACACGGCCATATATATATATATAATATATATATATATATACTATATATATATAATATATATATATATATATAAGTATATATAATATATATATATATATATATATATATATTATATATATAATATATATATAATATATATACATATATATATATATATATATATATATATATTCCTACCAGGACTTAGCCTCGGAGAAAGAGGTACAAAATCTACTTAAATTGATTGTTCACCAAAAATGTTATTGATTTAAAATACAGTCACAAAGAATAATAGTTAATGTAGCAAGTATTTATAAAATTAATGGCAACACGCTGGTTTTTTAGAGTGGTAGGTTCTATTTCACTCCCCTGATTCTGTAATATAGGGCACAGGCTGTTAAATCAATTATTCGAGTGAGTTCGCAATGAATAACTGAATCTTCATTAAAAGTTTAAAACAATACTAATACACAGTCAAATTCCAAGTCCCAGCTTTATTACGCGAGATACTTTTACATTCGCCCCTATTCTTGTGACGTAGCTCTCACTGACTTTTCCCTCACAAGATTCTTAACCCCCCCTAGGACTCCTCTCTAGTCATCGCTCTCGCGATTGGCCCTCACAAAGTTTGAAAGTTTAAGGGGAGACTTTATCCTCGGACCCCCTACTTTTTGAAGTCAAAATCAAATTTTCACATTTTTTTCTATTATTATCTTAAAGATTATAAAATATTTGCCTATTAAACTTAATGATGTAAATTATTTTTTTAAAAATTCTACAATGGTTTTTTTAGATACAGATTTTTATTTAGAGAGGTGTCGAAATAAAAATTTCAATTCCAGTCAAAAATTGCTAATTCCAGGTTGGTTAGGTTAAAAAAAGCTGATTATTCTATAATTATAGAAAATCTATTTTTTTTTTCATACTTCTCAACCTCCCACCCATTCTTCGGATTTTACTCAGTCAAATAAATGGAGTCGAAGACGGAGCCGGAGCCGGAGCCGGAGCTGCAGCCGACCGGAGCTGTGCTGTGCGGTGCCGGAGCCAGACGTCCTGGGTATACAATTTTTTTTCAGAAGATAATTTTTTAAGGAATAAATTTACTGCCAGAAAACGTACTAAACAATTCTCAAATAGTGCAGAAACCTTAGTCGGAGGCCGGAGCAGAATCCGGATGCGGAGTCGAAGCCAGAGCCGGTGTTCGAGCCGGAGCCGGAGCCGGAGCCGGAAGCCAGAAGTTATTGAAAATTTTTTCAAAAAATATTTTTTTAGGTGGAAAATTTTATTGCTAGACAGACGTGCTGAACAATTTTCAAAAAGGGCAGACACCTTAGTCGGATCCGGAACAGAAGCCGAAGTCATAACCGGATCCGGAGACGGATCCCCGAGCCGGATCCTGGTCATGCAAGTTTTTTTTCGGGAAAGTTTTTTTTTTGTTAAAAATTTATTGTCAGAAGAAGTGCAGAACAATTTCCAAATAGTGCAGAAAACCTTAGCCGGCATCCGGATAGAGCCGAAGTCAATGAGCCGAATCCGAATCCGGGATCCGGATCGGAACGCTGGTATGAATTTTCTTCAAGAAAATATTTTTTTAGGTGAAAATTTATTTCAAGAGACCGTGCTGAGCAGATGTTTCAAGTATATGTCTAAAGGAAAAAAAAAACCAAAACCTTAACATTATTCGGATCCGGAGCCGTATCCGGAGCCGGATCCGGAACAGACCCTGGGTATAATTTTTTTTCGGGAAATATTTTTTTTTGTGAAAATTTATTGTCAGATGAGACGTGCCGAACAATTTTCAAATAGTGCAGAAACCTTAGCACCGGATCCGGAGCCGAAGCCGAAGCCGAAGTCGTATCAGGAGCCGTATCCTGAGCCGGATCCTGGGGATAAATTTTTTTCGCGAATAGTTTTTATTGGTGAGAGATTTATTGTCAGGAAGACGTGCGCCGAACCAATTTTCCAAATAGTGCAGAAACCCTAAGTCGGATCCGGAGCGAAGCTGAAGTCGGTATCCGGATCGAGTTGCAGCCGACAAATGTCAAGAACATTTTCTTCAGAATAAATAGGCTCACAAAGGTGAACAAATTTATTTCAAAAGCAGACGTGCTGAACAATGTTCAAATAGTTGCTAGAAACACCAATTGGATCCGGAGCCGTATCCGGAGCCGAATCCGGGAGCCCTGATCCTGAGTATGAATGAATTTTTTTCGGGAAATCAATTTTTTTTGGTGAAAAAAATTATTGTCAGAAACGTGCCGAACAAGCAATTTTCAGATAGTGCAGAAACCTTAGCCGATTCGGAGCCGCAAGCGAAGTCAGAAGCCGAATACGGATCCGGATCGGATCCTGGGTATGAATTCTTCTTCAAGAAAGAATATTTTTTAGGTGAAAAATTGATTGTCAGAAGACGTGCTGGAGCAAGTGTTCAAATAGTGTAAAAACATTAGCCGCGGATCGGGAGCCGAAGCCGAAGTCGTAATCGGAGCCGTATCCGGAACCGGATCCTGGGATTGATTTTTTTTCGAGGAAGTATGTTTGTTTGGTGAAAAATTTAGTTGTCCAGAAGACGTGCCCGAACAATTTTCACATAGTGCAGAAACTTAGTCGGATCCGGAGCCGAAGCTGAGGTCGGATCCGGATCCGGATCCGGAGTGTTTGTGTATGAATTTTTCTCTCAGAAATATTTTTTGAAGTGAAAAATTAATATATAAAGACGTGCTGAACAATTCAATTTTCAAATAGTTTAGAAACCTTATCCGGAGCCGGATGCCGGAGCCTGATCCTCGCGGTATGAATTTTTTTTCGGGAAATATTTTTGGGGAAAATTTGTTGTTGTCAGAAGAAGTGCCGAACAATTTTAAAATAGTGCAGAAACCTTGGTCGGGGATCCGGAGCCCGAAGCCGAAGTCGGATCAGGAGCCGGATCTTAGCCGGATCCTGGGTATGAATATTATTTTCGAAAAATAATTTTTTTAGGTAAAAAATTATTGCCAGGAGACGTGCTGGAACAATTTTCAAATAGTGCCAGAAAAACCTTCGTCGGATCCGGAACCGAAGCTGAATCAAGGCCGGAGCCGGAGGCGGATTCGGATCCTGGGTATGATTTTTTTCAGGATATATTTTTAGGTGAAAAATATAGTCAAAAGACTTGCTGAACAATTTTTAATTAGTACAAAAACCTTAGTCAGATCTGGAGCCCGCGAACCGATTATCCGGACCGGAGCTGAACGGATCGCTGGCTATGAATTTTTTTCAAGAATATTCTTTTAGGTGAAAAATATATTGTCAAAGGCTTCTGAACATTTTTCAAATGTATCAGAACCTTAGTTGGCTCCGAAGGCCGATTGAAGCCGGAGTCGAACGATCCTAGGTAGTAAATTTTTCAATAAATACTTTTTTAGGTGAAAAATTTTATGCTGAAGAGTGCTGAATAATTTTATCAAAATAAGTCAGAATCCTTAGTCAGACGAAGTCGGAGCCGGAGCGAGCCGGAGCCGGAGCCAAGCCGGAGCCGGAGCCCGGAGCCGGAGCCGGAGCCGGATCCTGGGTATTGAATTTTTTTCAGAAAATACTTTTTAGGACAAAAAATATATTGTTAGAAGACCGTGCTGAAATAATTTTCAATGTGCAAAATTCCTGTAGTCGGATCCGGATCGAGTCGGAGCGGGAGCGAGTATGAAATTTTTTCGAAAAATATTTTTAATTTGAGAAAAAGAGACGTGCTGAACAATTTTAAAATAGTGCAGAAACCTTACGTCGGAGCCGGAGCCTGAGCCGGAGCCGAGCAATTTTGGGTATGAATTTTTTTTCGAGAAATATTTTTTGAGCGTGAAAATATATTCAAAAGAAGTGCTCCATCAATTGTTTAATGTAGAAACCTTATGCCGGGAAGCCGAAGTCCTGAATATAAAGAATATTTACGTTTGATGGGAATATATGATAATATATTATTATACTATATAATATAATATATATATTTAATATTATATAGTATAATATATAATTATATATATATAATAATAATATAGATATAGATATATATATATGCTATTCCATCTGATAAAATAGAACATCTTCAGGGAGGAGAGCGGGAAATTTTTGAAATAGCAATAAGATATCCTCAATGTACATAGATGAATCATACGTCATAGCCTCTCAAGCCATGCCACGTGGAAAAGCACAATTTCAAATGCTAATAAGGTGATAATTAGGATAGCATAATGCTAATAAGTGATGTAACGAATTTTAACAATTTAGAAATAGTTTTTAGATTCTCTGGATTGTTTATAGAAATTTTTTTTTAATAAAAATGAAATTTAATATCTTATTTATATCCGCTTCAGAAACACGAAGGAATCTCGGAACGAGATTTTAAGTCTAGATGCTCGATATGCGACTGCTTTTAAACTCGGTACTTATTAAATCGACAGGAGGGGTGTTGAAAGTTTGGAACCCTGTGGGGCTAGCCTGGAATCTGCTTGGATGGTTTGTTGGTTACAAGGAACAACCAACCAAAGTCAAGAAACGCGAAACGTGCACAACATGCTTGTTGCGAACAAAATTTGCAACATTTCAAAGAAAAATGTCACTCGCGCCAGGATTCGAGAACCATCGACAACAGCGTTCCCGCCGTTAGACAATGTACAGAAGGCCCTACCACTAGTGAGATCCGCCTTCCCAGAAAAAAGCCAGGCAATCAGAGGTACATTTCTTTCCTAATATCCTGTTCGATATCACTGCTTTGAAATACTACTTATTTAAATCGACAAGAGGAGTGGTTGAAACACTGCTGGGACTGACATGGCATTCTGCTTGGGTGCTCCATGATAACAGGAGTATCCAACCAAACGTCAGATGACTCCGAAATTGGGCACGAAACATTGCTTGTTGCGGACAATTGCAAATAATCAAGGCGAAGATAAGAAAATCACTCGTGCAGAACTTGGAACCATCGACACGACAGCGTCGCCGTTAGACAATGTAACAAGGAGAGCCTCTACCCCTTGTCCGATACGGCTTTCCAGAAAAGAATGGGCCTATCGTGAACGTTTTCTAATTTACGCTCCGTATATCGAACTGCTTGAAACTCGGTAACTTGTATCTTAAAATCGAGCAGGGAGGGTGGTTGAACACCTGCTGGGGCCAAATGGCATTCTGCTTGGGTGGCTCCTGGGTTATCCAGGAGGTAGGCCAACAAAGTCAAGGGAATCGCCGGAAATGGGTCAGAGCAGTGCTTGTTGCGGCAAATTTGCAATAATAAGACGAATATAATTTTCACTCGCGCCAGGAATCTGCCCATCTACAACAGCGTCGCGTTAGACAATGTACGGAAGCTCTGTCACTTGTCCAATCCACCTTCCCAGAAAAAGATGGCATCTCGCCAGAATATTGTTGTCCTATATGTTGCTCTCGAAATCAACTGTTTGAAGATCAGTAGCTTATTTAAATGACAGGAAAGGGTGGTTGGAACGCCTTGATGGGCTACATGGCATTCTGCTTGGGTATTCCTGGTAACAAGAGCAACCAATCAAAGTTAAAGAACGCCGAAATGGCACAACATGCTTGTGCGACAAATTTGCAATAATAAGACGAAGACAATTTCACTCGCGCCAGGACTTCGAACCATACGCCAAAAGCGTCGGCCATTAGACAATGTTGCAGGAAGCCCTCCACAGTCCGATCCGTCTTCCCAGAAAAAGAAGGCATATCGGTAACAGTTTTTCTAATCTTCTGCTCCGATAACACTGCTTTGAAACTCGGTAGCTATTTAAATCGACAGGAGGGTGGGTTGGAAACCCTGCTTTGGGCTACATGGCCTTTCTTTGGGTTGTTCTTGGTTAACAGAGCAACCAAGACAGTAAAGCAACGCGTAAAGTGGGCCCACAACATGCTTGTGTCGTGTCAATTTGCAATAATAAAGAAGAATAAAAGTTTCACTCGCGCCAGGACTCGAGACATCGACAACAGCGTCGCCGTTAGACAATGTGCAGTAGGCTCTACCACTAGTCCGCCTTGCCAGAAAAGAAGGCATCTCGGAACAGTTTCAATCTCCTGCTGTGATATCACTGCTTTTTGAAACTCGTGCGTAATTATTATAATCCTGGAGGGTGCTTGAACCCCTATATAATATATTATATATATATATTATAATTACTTATAATATAATATTATATATTATATACATATCTATATATATGATATATATATGATTTATACTATATTTATATATTCTATAATATAGGGTATATTA
Source organism: Trachelipus rathkii (assembly GCA_015478945.1). NCBI lineage: Eukaryota > Metazoa > Arthropoda > Malacostraca > Isopoda > Trachelipodidae > Trachelipus > Trachelipus rathkii. Next base: position 26,621 of record JABUQX010053189.1, read on the forward strand.
GTATATATATATATTATATATAACTATCATGACACAACTTTGTTAAAACCTAGAAAAAAGAAATATATATTTCAAAATTTATTTCTTTTTCTACTCTTAATTTTTTCTTCATTATCTTACAAATAAAATTCATTAAGAAAAACGAACAGTTTTTTTTTTTCTTAAAATTTGGTAACAACTCTGCATATAAATTCCTTAACATGTAATAAGTTTTCTTATTTAAATGCTTTTGGATGATGTAAGGTGGTGTCACAAGGGTGATTGATTGTTTTTCCAAAAAAATTTTGATAATAGCTGCTTTTTCAGACTTTTTCAAAAGACTTTTTCAGAAATAAAATTGGTGATAAAGTGTCCAAATTCTTTTTTATTAAAACAAGAATTAAGTCATATTTTTTATTCCGAAATAGCACCTCGAACTCCGTAGGAATCTTTGTTTATTGTGGCCATTTCTTGTGAAAGCCCCGAAAAAAACTTTTTCCCCTCTCCCCCCCAAAAAAAACGAACAGTTTTTTTTTCCTTTTTTCCCCACAAAAAAAATTAAAAGATAAAGTTAGATAGTCATCAAAAAAACTTTCTTTTATCGGTTCGAAGAAATGGATTTTGAGGAGTAAAGCTCCCCCTTAACACAAAAACAACCGTTGGGTAGTCCCTTACCTAAAAATTTTAAAATGAATTAATTTTGGAGTAAGGAAATCTTTTGATAGTGGTATTTACATCACTCTTTGACAGGTGTACATAATTACAGTTAGGTTCGAGATTCCTATCCTAAATATAATATATATATATATATATTATAGTATATATATATCTATATATATATATTATCATATATATACTATTATTATATATATAACTATATATATATATATATATTATATATATATAATAATATATAATAGTATCTATATGTTTATCTATATATATATATAATATATATATATATATATATATATAATATATATATATATATTATATATATATATATAATATATATATATATACATTATATGAATATATATATATATATATATATATAATGTATGTAATAGTTAAATGTGTGGTGTATGCCGCCCGAACGTTTCTATTAAGTATGCCTGCGATCCTTTCATGTAAGAATTTGTGAGACTGAAGCAAATAGTGTAAACGACGCGAAGAGAAGGGCCATAGATTTTACATACATATCATGCAAAATTTTTGAAAGATTTGGGCTAAAAAATATTAAGCAATCTGAATATGGCAATATAACTTGAGCTTTTATACTATATGCATTATATATATAATATTATACTATATTACTATTATATATATAAATATATATATATATTATATATATAGTTATTATATATATATATAGTAATTATATATATATAATTATAATATTATACTATAGTCTATATATATAATATAATATGGGCATAAGCTGTTTAAATACAATCCTGCGGAAGTTTTGCAATTGATGTTGAATGTTAAGAAAAAATTATATAGAATAGAGATGTATTAAGTACAAGCACTAATTTTCCTATATTTGATATATATATTATATTATATATATATATATAACGTTAATGTTTATTTATATATATATTATTAGTATATATACTATATTATACATATATATATATATATATATATATATATATATATATATATATATACATCAATAACAGACAAAAAAGTACCCACTTTTTTATCATTAATAACTCCTAAACTACATAACATTTTAAACTTCCAAAACATGGGTTAATTGGGGGTAGGTCTAATGTATAAAACTTATGAAGGAAATTTTATTATTAAAAATTAGAAAATAAAAATTAAAATTTTAAAAATTAACCCCAAAAACAAAAAAATAACCCACCATAACACAAAAAATAACCCACTCTTGAAACCCCGTATAGAGTATAAATCATCATATAAGTTTTATAAATAATGTTTTTAGGTATTTTTTGCCTATTTTAACTAAAAAATTAAAATTTAAAAATTAAAAATTTTTAAATAAATAAATAAATAGAAAAGTAATGTAAAAAGTAAAAAAAATTCAAATCTTAAAAACAATTTGGGTGAACTCCTCATGCAAAATGTTTTTGAACAGCACCCTAACCCCAACCCCCAACCCCTAACCCAATCCAACCACAACCCCAACCCCAACCCCAACCCAGCCCTATATTATTATTTGTTATGGTCGACGAAACAAATAGGTAAAAGTATTTCAGTGTGTTCTTATGTTGCAGCATGATTTTACTGCAAAACAACAATCGCCATTCATGAACAGAATAAAAGAAAACCTTCAAGATATACAATCATCTTTATATTATCACGATGAATAACTTATTTTGAGAGTATTTGTTGAGGTGAGTTAAATTTCTTGCAGCATATGGGTTGATTTTTGATATTCCACAATTTTTTCATTTTTCCCTACAACATTTTAGTAATCACAATTAAAAATAAACAATTCGCACATATATCTTTAAAAAAAAAATTAATACGTCTATATTCCACATAAATACTTGATTTTGAGAGTATGGAAGTGGGTTATTTTCTTGTGCGTCAGTGGGTTATTTTTCTGTCCCAGTGGTCAGGTTGGATGTGTGTTCTGGTTGCCACATAACCTTCAGCCAAAATGGAAATTTAACATTACTGAAGAGATGTGGCTTAACATTATTTTACTTAGAGATTAAACATAGTTTTTGGCAGATCGTTTTTTCCTCAGGTTAATAAAGCTAATTAAAAACAAAATCTGGAAAAATTGTGGAAAATTCAATTTTTTTCAAAATTTGAAAAATTCTCACAAAAACAAGATTAGAAAAAGTCGAAGAAAAATTAGTATATATGCATATGTATTCGATATATTTCAGATGTAAATTTACACCTGGTGGATTACTGTATTTTGGTTTCGATGACATTAAATAAAAGTAATTCTTTTGGTGGGTTAGTTTTTGTGTCTAAACTTTAGAAGTGGGTTTAGTTTTTTATTTTGAATATATATGATATATATATAATATACTATATATATAGATATAGTGAATATATATAATATATTATATTATAATATATATATACTAATGTATATATATATAGTAATATATAGTATATATATATATATATTAGTAATATATAGTGTTATATCATAGGTATATATATATATATATATATAGTATCCGATACGTTGGTAATATTTCCATGAGTGCCTTGAAATGTATCGTGAATTTATATGCAGTTCTGTTTTTAAAATCAACCCAAGATAAAAATATCGTGTAAGAAAATAAAATTTGTAAAACTTTGCTTGAACAAATAAAGGCTGATTGTTATGGTAGTTTCAAACACGATTGCACTAACTGCATAAAAGTGCTTTGTGTACTATTTGTGAATGAAAAATAACAAATCTGTAAAGAAGACAATACCAACATAAAGGCACATGAAAAATAAAATAAAAGAAGAAAGATACTGGACCCATGGAGGTTTATACATGTACTCATGATATCGAGACATACAGGAAAAAGAGGCTTCTGACTGTTAAAGAAGAAGCAAGAAGAACTGAGTCATATTTACTGTATGCATTGAATATGCGATATGTGTACAGATAAAGAGGGTGAAGAAGTGTGTTCACATTGTGGTCCTCGAGCAATTACATTATTAGATTCATTTTATGCGCCTGTAAATAATTTTCAGACTTCCCTTGATGAGTTCTCAGAGAAGATCTGATTCAAAATAATTTGTTGCTGCCCCCAAAAACATAATGGCAGGAAATTTGATCATCAGTTCGTATAGCACATTTTGACACACCCACAGTTTCAAAATCTAACCAGCAGACAGTCCTATAAAAAGAAGCGTAATAAAATCATTCTAAAATGAGGTTTTTAATGGACAATACTAATTTCCTCGAGGGATACACCTATTATTTACATGGACCATTGGCATTGAAAATCAGCCTAAATTTCATGGGGTCAAGTGAAAAAACTTTCCAAGGGTTTGCTTTCCCTAGTACCATTTTTAAGATGACAGACACCGCTTGAATTATAAAAGGACTTTTCCCAGATCAAGAATTCCTTCGAATAGAAAAAAAAAGTCGATACATGAGACAAGATTTTGTAAGAGTCACATAATATAATTACTACGTAAAGAACATGACAATATTTTAAAAGAATGTGAAAATTACTGTGGGTCAAGACTGTTAAATACTAGCTAAGAAAAATATTTTGACAAGGTTCGGACGTAACTTTCATAAGGACTTTGATCGATTGTCTTTGTATAACTGCTCAATCAATTGCGTATTTTACATTTTAAATATTTATAAACATGTAATTCCCTAAGGAAAAAATTACTCATCTTAGCAGTTAGAACCTAGGGCATTGACACTATCGACGCTCATTCGCTGGCTTTATCGTACCCGGGAAATTGAAACAAATTGTTAGTATAAGACATTGCCGAACGGAGGAAGAGAAGCGGTTCAAAATTACAAAACAAATGGCTTTATTCTGATGGATTCGGATATTCTGCAACGGAATAAAACAGCTTCTCTTTATACTCCTGGTTTCTGCATGGCTTTGGCATCTCAATGAACTGTAATAAAGGGAACGGACTACCCGCTCCATAAGGACGACTGTAAGACGGTATACTCTGCAACATGAAACAAGATATGTAGGTATAACAGAAGCCCGGGTTTTACATGTCATACATTTTGGGGAATGTGAATGGAAGCATACAAAAGACTCAAATCATTCAAAATCTGAATCAGAAGAATTGCCCCGTAATCCTCAATCAGTAAAATTTCAACGTATGTAAATTGATTTTTAACAACAGACTCATAATAGACAATTCAATTGTTTGGAGACCGTCTGGAACCCTTCGTACATGACTATCCTCCAACTAAATTGTTTAGGTTTATTCGTGTGGTGTATGTCTGTTTGTAAGCATTTTTTCGCTGGTCAGTACTACTAGTTAGGTTGGATAGATAAATCTTGTTAATATTACTTTTGATAATGTAACATTAAACATTGATTTTTAAGATACTTAGAAAAAGTGTAATAGGTTACGTTGTGTATGTAATGTTTGTTACTTACTGTTGTTATGAACAGACTTCACATATGGGTTAAAGCAGCTTTATCTCAAAAATGAATCCAAATTTTCCTTTAGATGTGAAGATTCATCTTCTAAATTAATTAATTTTACGTTTTTCACTATTTGATCCATTTTGTACTTCTACTACATGGGCCTAGTTTATATCAATCTATGTTAAATAATAATATGTTATGTAATAATTAACATTGATATGTTAGAGATATGCTTGAAAAGTGAATAGGTTACGTTTTGTATGCAGTGTTAGTTACTTACTGTTCTTAAGTATGGAACTTGCTATGTTAACAGTTATTCGTGTGGTGTGGCGTGCGCGGCGTGTGTGTGTATGCGGTTGATTTATTCGGCTGGTCAGGTACAATAGTTAGGTTAGGATAACGAATAAATCTTGTTAAAATATACTATGTACTGTAAAAATATACATAGATATGCTTAGAGATACTGCTTTGAAAAATAGTGTGAGTAGTGTTTATCGTTTTGTTTGGTAAATGTTAGTTTACTTTGCTGTTGTTAGTATGGAACTTTGTTAATGAGCTCAGCAGTTTAGCTCTCGTTGCGTAAAGGTGTTCTGAAGGTTGTCGTTGTAACACTCATTTTCTTAGATTTAGATTAATGGTCTTTAGCCGTTTACATTAATGTGAAACTTTTTTAGTTGGCATTATTCGAGTGGCGTTGTATGCTAAATGGATTTAGGTAGTTATGAAAATTTTTTGTTATAAATATTAACTATCCTTAACTGTAAAATTAAACATGATATTGTGAGCATTATGCTTGAATAATTGTGATAGGTTTACGTTTTGTAGTAAATCCGCTAGGTCTACTTACTTGTTGTTAAATTGGATATTTCTGCTAATGGTTAGCCGTTTATTCGGTGTGTGTGGTGTGTGTGTGTGGTGTGTGTTGTGTGTGTGTTGCGCTGTACGTGTGTGTGTGTGTGTGATGTGTGTGTGTGGATGTACTACCCGGTTTCATGATAAGTTTTAATATGGTTACGTTAAATCAATGCTTTACCTTTGATAATTCTTCCTGTCAAACTACTTATTTTTGTTATGTTTATCAGAATGATGCTTGAACTATGATTGAATCAATAGATCAATAGGTCATAGGATCAAAAGATAATAAGAATCAAAGAAGGGTGGGAGGAGATGTGGGATGGGTGGTTTGATTTACAAATTTACTAATTTACTGCTTTAGGGTGTGTAAATTGCAAATTTTTTTTAAGTTATAGAAACATAAAAAGAACAAAAATTTAGTGGGGGGATTGTATTGTTTTTAACAAAACTAGAAATAATAATAAAGTAAGGTTTTGTGTTATGTAACATCAAATATAATTTGAATCAATAGATCAATAGATCATGGATGGGTGGCAAAGGGAAGGGATGGGTGGTTTGATTTTCACTGATTACTGATGTTAAAACATGTCTGTAAAATCCAAAAAAATTACGTTATATAACATAAAAAGGAATAATTTTTAGCATAAACAAAAACAATTATTTTAAACAGGAAAAAGACAGATTTTTTTTTGTATATTTATTTATTAATTTTATTTATTTAAAAATATATTTTTTCAAAAAAAATTTTTTTCCTGTTTAAATAATTTTTGTTTATGCTAAAAATTTTATTCTTTTTATGTTTATAACGTAATTTTTTTTGGATTTTACACATTTTAAATCAGTAAATCAGTAAATCAAACCACCTCATCCCGTTCCCTTCCACCCATCCATGAATCATCTGATCATTGATTCAAATCATAATTTTGATGTTACATAACACAAAACCCTTTATTTATTTTTATTTTATTTGTTTAAAAAATACATATATTCACTAAATTTTTTGTTCTTTTTATGTTTATAACTTAAAAAAAATTTGCTATACACCCTAAAGCAGTAAATTCAGTTATTGAAATCAAAGTTAATTATACTGAAAATCATTTCCTTATTAGCTGTGCGACCACCATCCCACATCTCCTCCCACCCTTCTTTAATCTATTGATCTTTTGATCTATTGACCTATTGATCTATTGATTCAAGTCATATTTCAAGCATCATTCTGGATAAACATTACAAAAATAAGTTAATTTGAAAAATTTCAAAGTAAATTATTTTTTGCTGGTAAAACTTTTATAATTATTTACATCCCAAAAACCCCCCCAAAAAAAAACACACACACACCACACACACACACACACACACACACACACACACACACACACACAACCGAATAAACTGCTAACATTAGCAAAATTCCATATTTAACAACAGTAAGTAACTAGCATTACATACAAACGTAACCTATCTCACACATTTTCAAGCATATCTCTAACATATCCATGTTAATTTTACATTAAGATAGTTATATTTAACAAAAATTTTCATAACCTAATCCATTTAGCATACAAGCCAACGAATATATGCCAACATAACAAAGTTTTCACATTAATAAAGCTAACATACCATAACCTAAACTAAGAAAATGATGTACAACGACAAACCTAACACACCTTACGCACGAATAAACTGCTAGCATTAACAAAGTTCCATACTTAACAACAGCAAAGTAACTAACATTACAACAAAACGTAACTATTCACACTTTTTCAAGCATATTCTAACATATCTATGTGTAAAATTTACTTAACATAGTATTTTTATTTCTTTTTAATTTTTTTTTATTAGTAATTTTAACAAAGATTTATCGTATCCTAACCTAACTATTGTACTGACCAGCGAATAAATGCTACACCACATACACACACACGCGCGCGCACGCGCACACACACGAATAAACTGTTAACATTAGCAAAGTTCCATACTTAAGAACAGTAAGTAACTAACACTGCATACAAAACGTAACCTATTCACTTTTTCAAGCATATCTCTAACATATCAATGTTAATTTTACAATAACATATTATTATTTAACATAAATTTATCATAACCTGCCCATCTAGCATAATCAAGCCAACGAATATATGCCAACATAACAAAGTTTTCAAACATCACTAAAGCTAACATATCATAACCTGAACTAAGAAAATAATGTACAACGACAAACTTAACGCACCTTACGCATGAATAAACTGCTAACAATAACAAAGTTCCATACTTAACAACAGCAAAGTAACTAACATTACATACACAACGTAACCTATTCACACTTTTTCAAGCATATCTCTAACATATCAATGTTAATTTTACATTATCAAAGTAATATTTAACAAAGATTTATCGTATCCAAACCTAACTATTGTACTGACCAGCGAAAAAATGCTACAAACAGACATACACACACGAATAAACTGCTAACATTTAGTTGGAGGATAGTAATGTACGAAGGGTTCAGTACGGTCTCCAAACAATGAATTGTCTATTATGAGTCTGTTGTTAACAACATCATTGCTAATACGTTGAATATAATCACTAATGCTTATGTTTTCACCGATATGATCAGGATTTTGAATGATTTGGGTCTTTTGTGCCTTCCATTCACATTCCCAAACATGTATGACATTAAAACCGGCTTCTTTATACCTATATTCTTGTTTCATGTTGAGAGTATAACGGTCTACAGTCGATACCTTATGGAGCGTACCTTTCCCTTTATTACAGTTTTTATGTCCATGCCATGCAGAACCATGGTATAAGAAAGCTGTTTTTATTCCGTTCACATATCCGAATCCATCAGAATAAAGCCATTTGTTTTTAATTTTGAACCCTTTCTCTCCTCCGTTTCGGGCATGTCTTATACTAACATTGTTCAATTTTTCCCGGTACATAAGCCAGCGAATAGCTTCATAGGTGAATGGCTTAGGGTTCTCTCTGCTAAGAAGAGTAATTTTTTCCTCAGGCATAAACACATTTTTATAAATTTTAAAGCATAAAGACGCAATTGTTGAGCAGTTATCAAAACAATCGATATCAAAGTCCTTAATGAAATTACCCCTGAACTTGTCAAAATATTTTCTTAGTATATTAACATCTTGACACAGTAATTTTCACATTCTTTTAAAATATTGTATTCTTTACTTATAAACTTATTATACGGTACTGGTTTGTCTTCAAAATCTTGTCTTTCATTATCGGACTTTTTTTTCTATTTCGAAGAATTTCTTATCTGGAATAAGTCCTTTATAATTCAAGGTGTCTTCATTTAAAAATGTATAGGGAAAGAAACCCTTGGAAATGTCTTTTTCACTGACCCCATACATTTAGGCATGATTTTCAATGCAAATGGTGTAAATAATAATGTATCCCTGAGGATTATATTTCCATTAAAACCCATTGAAATGATTTTATTACCTCTTTTTATAGGACTTCTGCTGTTAGATTTTGAACTTGGTGTGTCAAGTAAATGATGCCAGCTATACCAACTGATGCTCAATATTTTCCTGCATTATGTGGCAGCACAATTATTTTGAATCAGGATTCTTCTCTGAGAACTCCATCAGGAAGTCTGAAAATTGATTTACAGGCGCTTTTTCGTCCTCTAATTTAAATGTAATTGCTCGAGGACCACAATGTGAACACACTTCTTCACCCTCTTTATATGTACACATATCGCATATCAACTTGCATACCAGTAAATATGGACTCAGTTCTATTATTCTTCTTCCTTTAACATCAAAGCCTCTATTTTCCTGGTATGTCTCGATATCATAGTAACTACATGTATAAACCTCGATGAGTCGTACTCCTTTCTTCTTTTTATTTATTTTTCAATGTAGCATATGTGGTATTTGTCTTCTTTGGCTCGTATTTTTTCTTTACATATCAGTACAAAAGGATCTTTATGCAGTCCGTGTTTGAAAACTACATCAACTACAATCATAGCCTTTTTGGTTCAAAGGCAGAGTATACAATTTTTATTTCTTGACAACGTAATTATTAATCATTGGTGATTTTTAAAACAGACTGCATTATAAAATTCACGATTACATTCAAGGCACTCATGAAATATACCAACGTGATCGAATATATATATATATATATATATTTGATAAGTTATATATTTATTATATAATATATTGAAGATCCGAACACTATAGTAGTATATAATATATAATTTATATATATAATATAATATATATATATATATACTATATATCAGGTATATATATATATATATAATATAATATATAGTATTATATATAGTATATATATTATTCCAATATATAGAAAAACTAACCCACTCTAAAGTTAACACAAAAACTAACCCACCCAAAAAATTACTTTTATAATGTATCGAAACAAAATAAGTATACCACCATGTAAATACATTGAATATATGAATACATATGCATTATACTAATTATTTTCTGATTTTTCTATTTTTTTGGAATTTTTTCAAAATTTTGAAAAAAATTGAAATTTTTCCACAATTTTTCCAGATTTTGTTTTTAATTTAGCTTTATTAACCTGGGAAACGATGCAAAATATGTTAATCTCTAATAAAATAATGTTAGACCACTCTTTCATAATGTTAAATTTCCCATTTTGGTGAAGTTATGTGCAACCCAGAACACACACATACTGACCAAATTGGGTACAGAAAAATAACCCACATGAGCACAAAAAATAACCCACCTTCAAATACTCTCAAAATCAGTATTTATGTGGATAATATAGAGTATTAATATAGTATTAGCATGTTTGAGAGTTTTTTTTAATTGGTTTCATAAATGTTGTAGGGAAAAATGAAAAAAATTTGGAATATAAAAAATAACCCATATGCATGCAAGAAATAACTCACCTTCAAATACTCTCAAAATAAGTATTCATGTGAATAATATAAAGTATTATCATATTTGAAGGTTTTTTTTCACCAATTTGGAATAGAGGCCTCTAAAAAGAATATCAAAAGAACATAAGAACACACTGAAATACTTTTACCTATTTGTTTCGTCGACCATAACAAATAATAATATAGGGCTGGGTTGGGGTTGGGGTTGGGGTTGTGGTTGGATTGGGTTAGGGGTTGGGGGTTGGGGTTAGGGTGCTGTTCAAACACATTTTGCAAGAGGAGTTCAACCAAATTATTTTTAAGATTTGAATTTTTTTTACTTTTTACATTACTTTTCTATTTATTTATTTATTTAAAAATTTTTAATTTTTAAATTTTAATTTTTTAGTTAAAATAGGCAAAAAATACCTAAAAACATTATTTATAAAACTTATATGATGATTTAAACTCTATACGGGGTTTCAAGTGTTGGTTATTTTTTGAGTTAGGGTGGGTTATTTTTCTGTTTTTGGGGTTAATTTTTAAAATTTTAATTTTTATTTTCTAATTTTTAATAATAAAATTTCCTTCATAAGTTTTATACATTAGACCTACCCCCAATTAACCCATGTTTTGGAAGTTTAAAATGTTATGTAGGTTTAGGAGTTAATGATAAAAAAGTGGTTAGTTTTTCTGTTTTGTGACTGTACATATTTAGAAAATATATGTTAGAAAATATATATCTATATATATATATATATACTAGTATATATCTTATTATATATATAACTTATATATTACTATATATATATATATATATATATATATTATATATGAACCTAATTCAGACTTTTATACTTAATAATTTTAATTTATCAATAATTTTTATCTACATGAACATCATTGCAACTTCCGCAATTATTTAAGCCGACGTGACCATATATATTATACTATATCTAGTATATATATAATATAATATATATATAGTATATATTCATAATAATATATATAGATATATATATATAGTATAGTCTATATATATATTTATATTATTATATATAACTATAATATATATATATATTATATATATATATGCTCAAGTTTTTTATATATTCTGCTTCTTCAGACTTGAAAAAGTTTCTTTTGTACAAATCTTGAAATTTTTGCAATATATGTAGTGTAAATTCTTATTGGCCCTTCTCCGCGTCTGTTTACATGACTGATTGCTGCTTCAGTCTCACCAAATACTTCACATGAAAGGATGCACGGCCATACTTATAGAAACGTGTCGCGAGCATAACACACACATTTAATCATACATTAAATATATTATTTATACTACTATATATATATATAAGTATATTAATAGTAAATTCTATGATATATAATAAATATATTTATATATATATATTAATAATTATAATAAGAAATATATATATAATATATATAGATAACATATATATTAATATAATTAGTATATAGTATATTATATATATATATAATATATAGTATACTAATATTATATATATGTAATTATAGATATATATATATATATATATATATATTATATATTTAATATATTATATATATATATATCTTTAGGATAAGGAAATCTCGAACCTTAACTGTAATTATGCTCCTGTCAAATGAGGTGATAGTAAATACCCTAATAATAAGATTTCCTGTACTCCAAGAAATTTAATTGCATTAAATTTTTAGGTAAGGGACTCCCAACGGTTGTATTTTGTGTTAAGGGGAGAACTCTTTATCCCAAGAATCCAATGTTTCTCTATCGAACCGATAAAAGAAAATGTTTTTTTTGTGATGAACACCTATGGTATCTTAGTGAGATACTGATTATCCTTTCAATTTTTTTTGGGAAAAAAAGGAAAAAAAAACTGTTCGTTTTTTTTTGGTGGGGAGGGAAAAATTTTTTTTTTCGGGGCTTTCACAAATGGCAATAAAATCTTTAAATATTCAAGATATTTCAATGCTTTTTTCACTAAAATACTCCTATTTTGTGTTGTAATAAATTTCATTTAGACACTTTATTTTCAAATTTTATTTTCTAAAGTTTTTTTTGGACACTCTCTGAAAGTCTTCAAAAATTTTTGAGAAACAAATGCAATCACTCGGTGTGTCTAACTGCTTTAAATCATCCAAAGCATTTAAAATAATCTTATTATTGTTAAGGAATTTATATGCAGAGTTGTTACCTAAATTTTAAGAAAAAAAAAACTGTTTACGTTTTTTTTCTTAATGAATTTTTTTGTGATCTCTTGTAAGTAAAAAATGAAGTGCTAGAGAAAAAAAGCCGCAAATAAAACATTTGAAATATTATTTCTTTTTTCAGAAGGCAAAAAAGATATTTTTATTCTCTTATTTATAATATATATCTATATTACATTATAAATATTTAAATATATACTATATATATATATATATTATTTATATATATGTATAATATATATATATGATATTATATAATACTATATATATATATCTATATATAAATACTGATATATATAATATATATAATATATTAGGTTTCCAAGCACCCTTCCATGGATTCACCCTTCCATGGTTTTACAAAGCAGATGATATCGGAAGCAGGAGATTAGAAAACTGTTCCGGGATGCCTTCTTCTTCTTTTTTGAGTTGGATCGGACTAGTGGTAGCAGCCTACTGCACATGTGTCCTAAACGGCGACGCTGTTTGTGATGGTCTTTCGAAGTCCTGGCGGCGAAGTGAAAATTAGTTTTATTCTGTTAGAGATGCTTTATTCGCTTATACTTGAAATTTCGACAACTGAACAACCAGCAATGGTTGTTAGGTTGGGGACGTGTTAAGGCAGGGCGGACCATGATTTCGGCGTGTTGCTTTTACTTTGGTTGGCTTGCGTCCTGTAACCCAAGAGCACCAAGCAGAAGGTCCATGTAGCCAAAGGAGTGTCTCCACCACCTGCTCCTGTCGATTTAAACTAAGTACAGAGTTTCTCCCAAAGCAGTGTATGGGAGCAGAAATGATTAGAAAACCGTTCCGAATATGCATTCTTTTTCTAGGTAAGCACGGATTCGGATCTAGTGGTCAAAGGCTCTGCCCTGACATCTGGGCATTGTCTACCATGGCCGACGCATTTTGTGACGATATGGTTCGAGTCCTGGCCAGCGAAGTTGAAGAGTTGTTTCGTTCGAGTGGCTTATTGATTGCAAATTGTGTGCAATGGGTATAACAAGTTCGTGCCATTTCGGCTGTTCTGTATGAAATTGACTTGGTTGCTCTTCGTTCATCCGAACAGTGAATACCAAGCAGAATCCATGTGCTCCCATCAAGGCGTTCCAACCACCCTCTGTTTCATTTACATAAGTGCTGAGTTTCAAACATGATTTCGAAGCATAACATATAGGAAAATTTTTGCGAGATGCCATCTTTTCTGGGAAGGTGGATTGGACAAGTGACAGAGCTTCCTGTACATTGTCTCAACGGCGACGTTGTTTAGGTTAGATGTTCGATTCCTGGCGCGGAGGTGAAAATGTATATTCGTCTATTAATTGCAGATTTGTCCGCCAGACAAGGCAGGTCGCTCTGCCCATTTCGGCGTTTATTTCCCTTGACTTGGTTGGCTACTTCCTGTAACCCAGGGAGCACACCCAAGAGAATGCCCATTGAAGACACAGCACGTGTCAACACCCATCTGTCGACTTTAAATTGAAGTACCGAAGTTCACAAGCAGTGATATCGGAGCCGTAAATTAGAAAACTGTTCTATATTCCTTCTTTTTTCTGGAAAGGCGTATCGGACAAGTGGTAG
>JABUQX010053190.1:0-7500 GCA_015478945.1 Trachelipus rathkii
ACGAGTAGAGATATGCAGCACAAGATACAAACGGCAAGAAGATTTGGATGTTAGCGAGCTGTTGAGAATGTAAGCTCGAATATGTTGAAAAGCACCCGTATAAGGATAGTTGGCAGGTGATTAATCTATCTTGTTATACGGACAAATGAACACTGGTCCATTCAAAACCATATATCCAGATCCAACTGATGACAAACATAGGAACAAACTAGGGGGTATCTCAATTGGAGGTTGATAGTATGGAGTATGGAAGTTTAAATAAGCAGGGAATATTAATTGTGAATTGTTGCTACGATCCTTGAAAGGGGGATCCAGAATATAAAGCAATTGTAGTCAACTGACCAAAAAATATATATATGATGTGTATTATGTTATAATCTATTGAGGAAACGCATCGAGGCGACCCTTCATCTTCAGATGGAGTAGCAAAAGCAAACATTGCCTTAGGAGGTTATAGCGTTTTCACGAAACTTTCAATCAAATTTTTGGTGTATTTCTTGGTGATTAAATTTATACAGTGCGGTTTTGATAACGTCCCATTCCAAGGCGAGGGAGCTTGTTATTTTGGTACCTGATGTGCCTACCTAAAGTCCTGATAAACACGCAATGATATGTTAACTCGGGGAAAACCTCCGTGTTATGATTTCTGAAGGCATCATCTCTACCAAGAAAATCACAAGAACAAACAGAGATTTATTCATTTACTCAGAAAAAGGTAAAGGATTCCAATGCAAGAGTTTTTTTTGAACTGCCTAAAACAACATGAATGTGCAAAAACTATCGTAGTTTCTCGATTATTGCTAATCGTAATTTTTATTACAATAACCGATAGTTTTATTCTCGATATCTACATCGATTAGTTTTTAATAAAAATTTGCTTAATTCTAGCTTTTGTTTTAGCCGGTACGTTTTTGCATCTTTATGCTTACGAAACGTGAAAAGAATGCTCGAGGTGTTGCGTTCGTTTTTGTCAACATTATCTCACAATCGTAAGAATGCTTCACCAAACGTAATGAGTTCCTAATTCTTGTAAGTTCTATTTCCGTGCATCGCCGATTTAGGATTGCATGCTTCTGCAACAAAATGTAGCAAAAATAGATGCTGGTGTGATAATGGCCCGTTTGAATTGATGATTGTATTCAATAAATCAGCTTTAAATCAATTTCTTTCAAATTGATAAACTCCCACAATAGTGGATCAATTATTGTGTAATATGAACCATTTGTTATTTCCTTGTATGTTCCTGTTTATCCAAATCCAAGTGGTTCCATCAAACAGCTGAGTGTAAAAATTGCTTGTAAACAAAAGTAAATCTTGTAAGAATATCGTGGTCGTTTTTGCACGAGATTCATGTCTAAAAACTAGTGTAATGCAATAGCCATTTTATACAGTGTAAGCACAGAGGAGAAAAACGAAAAACGGTGCTTTAATACTCATTAAAGATATAAAGACTGCTGTAATAAATTCTTTGTAGCAAACTTTCTTAAGTCGATATACGCTATTAATTTTTTTATGATTTATGATTTTACTTCATTTCTATATAAATCATAATGGAAAATCAGGAAGGATTTTTGTAGATTCGTGACGTCACAAGCTCCCAACTCATTGTAACGAAACCTTTTTTAAGTTCGATATAATATTATTATTTTTGAAGTAATTTATTCAATATCACTGGTAAATTCAATCATCTTAATATAGGGCGTTATAGTCTGACATGATCTATAGCGCACATATGAAACAGCAAGACACTCAAAAGTGTTTACGGCGACTTGTACGGATTATTTGTAATTTGATATTGTTACATCTGAAATATAAGAACTGTTTGAAACATGATCCTTTGTTTACAATAGTGTAGAAATTTTGGACCAGAGACCTTGCTTAATATTATGTATTTTAATTTTTAATTTCTATTTGCAGTTAAGTTACCACTAATTTCTCAAAAAGGTATTAAATTATAGACATGAAAAAAACTTAAAAAAGCAAAAAATCAATAAAATATACAGGGAATGACCCGAAACAATGCAAATTGATATTTATTCAAACGATTTTTTCATCATTAATTTCTCTTTTTTTGATTTATTGCTCTTTATATTATTATTCTTAACTTTTTTTGTATTATTTAAATGTTTACTTCAATAGTAGAAAAAAAAATTATAATAATAAATCATAGCAACAGCTACTCCGTTACAAATTTCTACAACTATAAATATGTCAACAAAAGATCATGTTTTAACATGTTTCTTTTATTCTTTTTATCTTTCACAATAATTACAAATACAACTTTAATTCAATGTTATTTGTCATAGTCTATATAATAAGACTCTATAGGCATAGGGCCTATTTTAAGTAATTTTAAAACTCAGAGTAGGGCCTAGGTTAAAATACATACTATAGTCAAACTTTAAGAATATAAAGTTTGTTTACAAATAATTTCGCTGGCGTCACGAATCTCAAAAAATCTCAAAAACAAAATTGAATTTTTTTTTCAAAAAATCCAAAATCCCCAACCCTGAAAATATGTGATTTGTTTTTTTTTGGAGAAAAAATCAATGAAAAAACAGTTGATTTTATCAATTGATTTCTTCCTTGCATCCTGGTTTGGTGATGCATCTTCTAATTTGTGCTCAGATTTGACAAAAACGAACTGCAATGTAAAAAATTCTTCTTACGTTTCGTCAGCACAAATGCAAAAACGAAACGGCTTTAATTATTATTTTACAATCCCATTTCAGACGGTATTACTTTTCTATAAAGGAAAGTTTTTTTTTTTTAATTTGCACGGAGCATGTCAGAAACTTTAAGACACTCTAAGCTTTGAAACCCGGTACCAAGGAAAAGTGAACATTAATATGCTAGCAGATTACTGTTGGTGCATGAAAAGGGATTCACCAGAGAAAAATACGACGAAAATCAATTGGTGCTCTACATTTTTTAAGTTGAATTTTTAAATATAAAATTAGCTCGATTGAAAATTTTTAATACATTTATTTAAAATTTTAAAGGGGCCAAGACAAACAAAAACATGGCCACAGTACCTTGCCCAAATTATATTAAACAAACGCCTTATTAGTAATAAATTCAGAAGTATGTTTGCGACATAAAATTTTTTTTTTTAATTTTGCTGACCATTGGATTCTATATACATTGAGGAAATGAATAGGAAAATAAAACAATATCCGTTTTTTGCATTTCGGCTTACGAAAACGTAAGAAATGCTTTGAGTTTGCGTTCGTGTTTTGTCAAATTTAGCGCTAAATTAAAATGCTCACCAATCTAAGGGAATTTCCTAAATGTGTAAGGTTGCGATTTCCCGTGCTTGCCGAATTTAGGAACGTGCATACGAAGAAATGTAAACACTAAGATCGCGGCGTGTAAGGGTTCCGTTTGGTTTCTATTAATGCTTCTTCAATAAAATTAGCTATTAAATCTAATTTCCTTCCAAATTGATAACCCCATCACAAGCTGACAATATCTTAATTAAACAATTTATTTTTTATTTCTGTTTATTCCAAAACACGTGGTCATTACAACGGCTGATTCAAAATGTTTGTTTGCACGAAATCCTAAAACTGGGTGAGCATTTTCTTATCGAGGAGTAAACTCACAAATGACGAAACCTTAGTTAGTTCGTGCAATTTAAGGCCGTTTTCGATTTTGCACTTTTGCTAACGAAAATTTAGGAAATGTCTAAAAGTGTTCTATTATGTGAATTTTAGCGACATAATTTAGTAAGATCCTAACGCAACGTTAGTAATCCTTCATAAATTATGTTAGGGTGCTCTTCCCGTGCTTACCGAAGTTTAAGAAAATGCTAACGAAAAAATGTAAACAAATAAGATTGCGGCTAGATTCGTTTGATTTGATGAATGTTTCATTCATAAATTTATACTTTTAAATCTAATTTCTTTCTATATTCGATAAACTCCATACATAGTTGATCAACGTTATTTTGTAATAAAGTAACCATTTGTTATTTTTTTTTTAATTTTGTTTATTCCAAACCACGTGCTCCATTAGAAAAGCTGATCAAAAATTTTTGTAAACAATCGGTCGAGATTATGTCCGAAATTCGTGCTAAAACTGGATTAGCTTTCTATCGTTAGCGTTAGCACAATGCTAAATATGGAAAAACGCCTATGTAAACTGGTGTCTAATCTAGGCGTTTTCCTTTTGCATTTATGCTAACGCTCGATAAAGATAAGCTAATCCAGTTCTAGAATTGTATAACAAATTTGTTTTTACAAATAATATTGATCAGCTGGTTTCTAGATAGAGTGCCACAGTGTTTTCGTGTACATAAATCAAAAAAAAAAAATATTCAAATGGTTTTTAAATCACAATAATTGATCAACTATTGTGATGAGTTTAATCTTTAATTGGAAGAAAACTTTATTTAAAGGTTAATTTTATTAAGAAACATTCATCTAATCAACGAACTACTACGCCGCAAATCTTATTTTGTTTACATTTTTTCGTTAGCATTTTCCTAAAATTCGGTAAAGCACGGGAAAGAGCAACCTAACCAGAATTTAGGAAATTAAACGTTTCGTAGCATTTTACTTCTATTTGTGCTAAACATTGACACAATTCGGAACGATTTTTAGGTATTTATCCTAAATTGCTTAGCAAACGTGCAAAAATCGAAACGCTTATTATATTGAAAAAGAATATATGAAAAATTTTAGAGAAAAGAATTGACAAAAATATCAAATATCGAATATTCTTTCACGAACCCTACTTTCTTGAGTTTCTTCATTTTCCTTGGAACTATCGAGTTGCTAAGAAGTTTGCTTAGGCTTTTGAAGTTTGACCTTGGTTAGTTTATATAGGCTAGCTATTGTGGTAAGTTGTTGATAGCCTATCATTGATCTCGGTTTTATTTCTTTTTTTCACGGCTTGTAGTGTTTTTATAATAATGCCTTAAGAGTTAAAAAAGATTGAATACGAGCCTTCCGGATCAAATTTGTTGGCCAATGGTCAGGAGGTTCCACATCAGCTTTACAGAGCCAAAATTAGGTCTTACCCACTGAAATTACTTCATAATTTTCGATGAGCACCAGAATTGTATTAAAGTGAACTTTAATAGTTTTGAAGTGGCTTAGAGTGCATTTAATACATTACATGTTAAAACAAAAACTAATGTTGCAGAGTTGCAGCCTAAGGTGTTTTATTAGTGAGCTTATGCAATCAGATTTTATTACAATGGAAAACTAAAGCAAAATTCAGTGTACCCCAATCCTAAATGAATTTGAGAAGCATAATAAAATGTGGAAGCAAAGTTTGTATGTTTATAAATAAGTAAAAAATGTCACAACAATAACAATCTAAATTAACTGTATGATGCTAAAAAAAGATAACGACTGCCGTCTTGTAGGAAAAAAGGTAATTATGTGCTATTTTGTGCATATAGTATTATGCAACTAGGGCCCTATTGTGTAAAACTATGAAGACTTTTAATTCTTATAAAACTGTGTAAAAACATTCTTAAAGTTTTTTTTTAGCGATTGACTATATATTTAAAAATATATGATTCAATAAAAAATTAAAAAATCAAGCTGGGGTTGGGGTGGGGGGTAAGTCTGGGCTAATTTGGTCTTTTTTGGGGGGGGATAACACATCCATGTATAATATTTTTCGGAATTTATATATTGACCTATTAAAATAAATTGTCAATTTAAATTGTGAGTTTTTTAACGATTAACAATGATTTAAATTGAATATAAAACATGTAGTTAATTAAATAGAGAAAACATAATATAGAAAATGAATAAATAATTTTACATTACATATCCAAACATAACAAAATATTTTAGTGACTACATAAAACAAAAAGTTCGCCCTAGGGCTTCACAACTTGTTATTTACTGAACAGTTTATTTAGTAATTTTAATTCTAAAGATTTTTTATATTTTTAAAAAATATAGATAAATTAATGATTACAAATTGATTTTCATGAAATTTACTTGTAAGCAAAATGTGAGTTTTTTTAACTTTGTTTAAAAAATGAAAAATTGTGAATGATTTTAATTATTTTTTACAGTGTATACATGAGTTTGTTAGCTTTAAACTGGCAAGTAAATTTTTGTTTCAAACCAGTACTAGTGGCTAAATCATGGGCCTAACTTGGTCCGATTTTCACCCTCCGTAAGAAGGAAAGATTTAGTGAATCGAACTTTCATTGGAAAGATAAATTTACGTTTTAACTAAGCTTAAATATCTAATATAAAATTAAATTTAAATATAATGAATAATTATTTTTATTCTTCAGACAATCTTAAAAATGAAATTTATAAAATTAATACGATTTTGCAGTAAGTGTATCAGTTTACAGCGTTGAAGGTGAATCGGTCCACCTTAATTTTTATCTATTTTATGTATCCTTATTGACATTTTATCAAAGAATACTAATTTAATAGATAAACCATTATTATATTAAGTAAAAATTAAAAATATAAATTGAATTTTATTAACAATAAAGAGGAATTTAAAACAGATGGTCCGATTCACCCCTCCCAAGGTCAGGCTGATTAACTTTTAAAACTTTAATAATAAATTTTATTATTAGCATTACATTATTATTTCTTGTGTGGCTTATTTACTACTATAATGGCCTAGAATTTAAAGAAGAAGAAATTCGACAAATGTTTTGTTAGGGAAAGTTGGAGACGGAAGTTACTACTAAGTGGTCCATACTCCCCGGCCTGATGCTGATATATATAATATAGCTAATATATATTATATATTATATATATATATATATAATTATATATATATATATATAATACTATAGCTATATAGCTATAATATATATGAAATTTATTACTTAAGTTATTATTATTATTTTTTCATTATTTTAGTGTAGGATGCTTTATATTAACTCATGAGCTCTCTCTTTAAATGTAAAGCCTAGGGAAATAAATATATTGAAAGTGAACAAGAAAGTGAGGGGGTCTGTGACGATCAGGGATTCTTGTTTTGTTGAAGACTAAAGAAAAAAAACTAGGGAGAAGACCCAAGGATCCATTCCTCTTGAGTAGAAACTTATCCAGGACAGTGTAGGTTAAGAAACTGTGCCAGATTATAACGGGAAATCCTGGCTCCTAATGAGCCACCCATCAAGACCATTGGAGAACTTGCGAATTTGGAGTGATTCCCGATCCATTCCTCTCCACAGAGTTAAGGGTGATTGGTAAGTGTGAGCTCGGCCTTTGTCTGGCAGTCCCAGTGAGCCAAGCAGGAAACTGGCAGCGTTGCAGTAAGTGTTATAAGGAGGAGATTGGAGGCGCCTTGGGGGGGGCATTCAGGGTTATTGCTGGCCCTCCTATCTTCCTTGCTTTTATCTTGTTTATTGCTGTTTTTCCTAAAATCGAATTCTACGCATTCTAGCAGCCATTTATTGAAGAAAATTGACTTGCCAATGTATGTTCATAAGTTATAATTTATGAACATACATTGGCAAGTCAATCACTCCAAATCCGTAGGTACTCCAATGGTCTTCTT
>JABUQX010053190.1:10000-15149 GCA_015478945.1 Trachelipus rathkii
CGCGGCTTTGATATCGAATATTTATAGAGTATGGATATATAAATTACATATTATATATATTATATATATATATATAATATATATATATATATATATATATATTAATATATATATATATATATATATAATATATATATATATATATATATATATATAGTAAATCTGTTTATACCTAACAAAACTGCCTAAAACATAGTTGCCCTAACATAATGGATTATCTAAGCCCCTAAGTACGCCCTAACCCAATGCGATTATCTAAGCACCCAATTACACCAACTTACATGGATTTATCTAGGCCCAAGTATGAAACTAACCTAATGGATTAGTTAAGCCCCCAAGTAACAACGAAGTAATATTATGGAATATATATATATATTATATATATATATATAATATATATATATATATATATATATATATATATATATATATTTATATATATATATATACTATATATATATATATAAAAAGGTATATCCTCACTAGTAAAGAAAAAGCATATATCGTGTAATGACATTGTTATTACAGTTAGAATTGAAATTTGTCTGCAACTTTCGTTATTATAGAATACTCACAATTACATTTATCACAAATCTTTAGTTCTAAAATCAATTTAAAATCCTGTAAAAACGCTAAAGTCCAATATCATCAATACATATATCAAAACAAATATAACATACAGTGTCATATTGAAAAAAATAACTACAACTACACTATAGGAATTATAGAAAGAAACTGGAATCAAGATGACATCTATTGAATTGAATAGCTAAATTAGGTATCTGAATGGCTTTGACTATATAGATATATCGAATATATTGAATTTATCATTTTTGGACTTTGAAAAATTTTGTGCCAGACCAAAAGGAAATTCAATAAGCTATATATATATATAATATATATATATATATATATATATATATATATATATATATATATATATATATATTTTTTATATATATATATATATATATATATATATATTTATATATAATATATATATACCGTAAATATATATATATATATATATATATATTATATATATATATATATATATAATATATATATATATATATATATATATATACTATATATATATATATATATATATATATATATATATATTCTAATTTTATGGTAATGTTGATCAATCTCGGTTAGGTTCAGTTGCACATCATCAACGATGATTCATATAGGTTAGGTTGAAGCCTACGGCTTCTAGGTCGGTTTAGGACCCTCTAGTTCCGATCACAAAATTAGTTAAGTATACACAGATTTAATATGTGTATACTTAACAAAACTTATCATAACCTGAACTAGTAGGTTTGTAAACCAAGGCCTAACCTATACATATTATAGGGAATTCATTGCTTAAGAGTTATTATTATTATTATTATTATTACTATTATTTCATCATTTTAGTGTAGGATGTTTTACGTTAACTCATGAGCTCTCTCTCTCTCTAAATGTAAAGCCTAGGGAAATAAACATATTGAAAGAGTGAACAAGAAAGTGAGGGGTCTGTGACGTTCGGGGATTCTTTTTTGTTGAAGACTTAGGGAAAAAAAAAAAAAAAAAAAAAGGCGTGATCCTTGATTGTTTTCATTATTATTTATTATTGCACTGGACTTGCTGTGGCATTGCTGGTTCCTGAAGAAAACGAGAGGGTGGGGTGAATGAGTGTGATAATGTAGTGTTGGTTGTTTTGTTATAGGGATAGGGTATAATATTGGGTTAGTGATAGTAAAGATAGTAGGGACTATCTTGTGAGGGAGCTGTGTAGGGAATTCAATGCTTAAAAGTTATTATTATTATTATTATAATTCTTTCATCATTTTAGTAAAGGATGTTTTACGTTAACTCAGGAGCTCTCTCTCTCTTTAAATGTAAAGCCTAGGGAAATAAACATATTGAAAGAGTGAACAAGAAAGTGAGGGGTCTGTGACAATCGGGGATTCTTTTGTTGAAGGCCAAAGGAAAAAAAAACTATGTAAAAGACCCAAGGATCCATTCCTCTGAGTGGAAACTTATCTGGGACATGTTGGTTAAGAAACTGTGCTAGATTATAACAGGAAATCCTGGCTCCTAATGAGCTACCCATAAAGAAGACCATTGGAGTACCTACGGATTTGGAGTGATTGACTTGCCAATGTATGTTCATAAATTATAACTTATGAACATACATTGGCAAGTCAATTTTCTTCAATAAATGGCTGCTAGAATGCGTAGAATTCGATTTTAGGAAAAACAGCAATAAACAAGATAAAAGCAAGGAAGATAGGAGGGCCAGCAATAACCCTGAATGCCCCCCCCAAGGCGCCTCCAATCTCCTCCTTATAACACTTACTGCAACGCTGCCAGTTTCCTGCTTGGCTCACTGGGACTGCCAGACAAAGGCCGAGCTCACACTTACCAATCACCCTTAACTCTGTGGAGAGGAATGGATCGGGAATCACTCCAAATTCGCAAGTTCTCCAATGGTCTTGATGGGTGGCTCATTAGGAGCCAGGATTTCCCGTTATAATCTGGCACAGTTTCTTAACCAACACTGTCCTGGATAAGTTTCTACTCAAGAGGAATGCGATCCTTGCGTTTCTCCTAGTTTTTTTATTCTTCTAGTCTTCAAAACAAAACAAGAATCCCTGATCGTCACCAGACCCCCTCACTTTCTTGTTCACTTTCAATATATTTATTTTCCTAAGGCTTACAATTAAAGAGAGAGCTTCATGAGTTTAATATAAAGCATCCACACTAAAATAATGGGAAAAAATTAAATAATAATAACTTAAGTAATAAATTTCATATATATATATATATAGCTATATATATATATATATATATATAATATATATATATATAATATTAATATATATATATATATTAAATATATATATATACTATAGCATTTCAGGCGGGGTGACTTGGACCACTTAAGGTATAACTTCATCACCGACTTTCCCCTAATGCACTTTTTTGAATTTTTTTTCTGTCTGCAGTCATTTCACTACATGAAGTAGCACACAAAAAAAAATCAATATGTAAATTCTTATAATAAAATTTCTATTAAAGTTTTTATAAGTCTCATTCAGCGACCTTGGAGGGGTGAATCGGACCATCTGTTTAAATTCCTTTTTATGTATAAATTCAATTTTTTATTTTAATTTTTACTTAATATAAATAATTGTTTATCATTATTAAATTAGTAATAAGTAATAAAAATGTCAATAAGGATTACATAAATAAGAATAAAAATAACGGTGGTCCGATTCACCCCTCTCCGCTCAAAAAAATTGACACTTTTTTGGAATTCGTATTTTTTTATATAAATTTCATTTTTTTTTAAAATTTTTACTTTATATAAGTAACTATTTATTATATTAATTAATTATTATGTAATAAAAATGCCAATAATAATACGTAAAATACGAAAACAATGGTGATCCGATTCACCCATCATCAATTTTTACGGGGGGTGAATCGGACAAAGTTAGGCCCCATGATTTAGCCACTAATAACTGTTTGGAACAAAAATTTACTTGCCAGTTAAACTTTAAACATACTCATGTATACACTGAAAAAATAATTTAAAATCCATCACAATTTTTCATTATTTATAACAAAGTTAAAAAAAACTCACATTTTTCAAAAAGTGAAATTCTATTGAAGGGAATTTTACCCTTAATTTATATATTTTTTAAAAATATAAAAAACCTTTTGAAGTAAAGATGATTCTAAATAAAAACTTGTAGTACAATACCGCGTGGCTATTAAATGAGCGAATTTTTTTTTTTAGTATTTAAAAATTTTTTATGTTCCAAATCATTAAAATTATTTAACATTTTTTTTATTATATATTTACCTAATTAACATTATTAAGTCATTTATTCATTATAATCGTTAAAAACACAAATTAAATTGAATCTTTCTCTCTATTAGATCAATATATAAAATCCGAAAAAAAATATATACATGGATAGTGTTATCCCCCCCCCAAAAAGCCAAAATAGCAACTTTACCCCCACCCCAACCCCAGCTTTATTTTTAATTTTTTATGAAAATATATTTTTAAATATATCAGCTATCTATATAAAAAACTTTAAAGAATTTTTTACACCAGTTTTGTAAATAAAAGTTTTATAGTTTTAAATACAATAGGCCCTAGTTGCATAATACTTTATCACATTAGCTACATTATTACCCTTTTTTCCTTAAAGACGTCAGTGGTTTTTTTTTTTTTATGCATCATTACAGGTAATTTAGATTATGGAATTTTTTACTATTTTAACATACAAATTTGCTGTTCCACATTTTATTATGCTTTCTCAAATTCATTTAGGCATAGGGTACATGCATTTTGTTTAGTTTCCATTGTAAAAAATCTGATTGCCATTAAGCTCACTAATAAAACCTTATGGGCTGGCAGACATCTGCAACAATTAGTTTTTGTTTTAAATGTAATTGTATAATGCACTCTAAGCCACACTTCAAAACTATTAAAGTTCACTTTAATACAATTCTGGTGCTCATCGAAAATTATGAAGTAATTTCAGTGGGTAAGACCTAATTTTGGCTCTGTAAAGCTGATGTGGAACCTCCTGACCATTGGCCAACAAATTTGATCCGGAAGGCTCGTATTCAATCTTTTTTAACTCTTAAGGCATTATTATAAAAACACTACAAGCCGTGAAAAAAAGAAATAAAACCGAGATCAATGATAGGCTATCAACAACTTACCACAATAGCTAGCCTATATAAACTAACCAAGGTCAAACTTCAAAAGCCTAAGCAAACTTCTTAGCAACTCGATAGTTCCAAGGAAAATGAAGAAACTCAAGAAAGTATGGTCGTTGAAAGAATATCGATATGATATTTTTGTCGATACTTACCGAAAAATTTTTGATGATATTTTTTCTTCCAATATATAAGGCGGTTTTCGATTTTGCACCTTTGCTAACGAAAATTAGGGAGGAAAATGCTAAAAAGCTCGTCGATTGTGTCATTTATAGCCACAAAATTTTAGTAAAACAAAATGAAATTAGTAATATCCTAAATTCTGTTAGGTTGCTCTTTTCCCGTCTTACCGAATTTTAGGAAAATGCTAAAGGAAAAAATGTTAAACAAATAAGATGCGGCGTGGTAGGCCCGTTTG
>JABUQX010053191.1:0-2500 GCA_015478945.1 Trachelipus rathkii
AGAAGACAGTATGACTATGTGGTATGTGCCATGTCGATCCCCCCCCCTCTCCCTATTTTTGGTTCCCGAAAAGACGAAAAATCTAAAACACCAATTTTTCGGTTTAATTTATACACGACATTGGGGGACGGACGAAGAACGAAATATGGGGAAAAAAGTTTCATAACTTCAGGGTGTCGGGAGAGGGGGATAAGATTTTTTTTTTTCCGGCCTTTAAAAAATTTTTTTGAAATAATATGGATTTCGATATTAAGAAAAATATCGAAAAATATTGATATATCGCCTAAGAAAATATCGCCCAGAAAATATCGATATATCGACCCAAAAATATCGATATATCGATATTTCGATATTTTTTGGCCATCCGGCTATATTAAGATATATAATATATATATATATATTAAACATAATATATATATAATATATATATATTTTATTTATATATAATATATATATATATATATATATATATATATATAGTATATATAGTATAATAATATAGTATATATCCTGTTTTTATTTAAGTGTCAGTTTTCAAAGTTATTGAGCTTCACCAAATGAATAGTGTTTAGAGCTTCTTAGATGCACGTGGTCTCCCAAGTGGGGTACGCGTACCCGGGGGGTACGCAAAGTGATACTTGGGTGGTACGCCAGAGAAAATAAATAGTAAATAATAAATACAAAATAAATTAAATAATCATTATAAATTCATTATTTAAATTCATTTATCAAACCTACACATCACGACACACACCACATATATACTATATTAGTATATTATATTGAATATTATTATATATATATATAATATATATATTTATTATATATATATATATATATATATAATATATAATAATATATATTAATAATATATAAGTATATTAGTATAATATATATATTATCGTCAAATATTAACGCCACCACAAGGGTACGGTGGCAAGGAAGGGGTAGAAAAGGGTTGAAGAAGCTCGAAAGACACTTTATTGACCAATTGACAATTAAAATGGTGGATTCTCTCCAAAACCGTAGGATGATAAGTGTGGGCCAAGTGCAGCCAAAAGGTCTCGCAGTAGGGTTCGGAAGGTTCGGCGCTGCAAAAACACAATGTTGGTACGTACGGCGACGGCGCGGGGGTGTTGGGTCTGTCTCAATATTCGTGTATGACCCCCTCTGGCACGGATGAATGCCTTGACACTCTCCTGGCATTTTTCGATGAGTGGGCGAAATGTCTGGACAGTGATTTGGATCCCATAGTACGTGGTGCTGCCTATGCAATGTCCATGAATGGTCCATTGAGGGGTTGCAGCTGTCGGATCCGACGTATTCAAATTATCCACAAATGTTTCAATTGGGTTGTAGGGTCGCAAACTATAGTCCTTTCCACCCAATACCGTATATTTGAATCGTCCTAAGGTAGTCGTTCAACGACATTGTGGCCTTGTGTGGTCTTGCATTGAATTCCATTAGGTATGAAAGAATGCACCTGATGTAGGAGCATTATTTCACGACATACTGGGTTCGAGGATGACTGTGATATACCTTACGGTTGTAAGAGCGAAGATGTGCAACTCCGTAGAACCCCTATAAAGAGATGCCTTCTCATACCATAACCGACCACCTCCAAACGGGGCAAACCTTCAGTCACATTGCATTGCGCAAACCTTTCCGTTGGTCGTCGAACACTCTGAGCCGCCTGTCTCGACTCGTCGTAAGAGCACCCTGCCAATCATCGACGTTCAATAAGACCGTGTTCTCTTGGCAATAATGCCAGTACACGCCCGTTCGAATAATGCCGTGGTTGGCGGTGGAATTCCTATGGCAGGCTTCCGTGGCCGGTAATTTATTTCCGCAAGGCGTTCGATCGCATAGTATTTGTCACTCCCCTGCTTGCCGGTGTTACCTCCGCGAAGCTGTTCTACAATGTCGTGCCCGTTGTTGTGCGCTCATCCGGTAATCGCACGCAGACGTTATATAAATGGTTCTTCCACGTGGTGTTGGGGCCCTGGGTCATAGCCTTGTCGCTCGCCGGCGATCATGTGTCAGGGTTTCCTCGGTACCGGTGGACCATCCCATGCAATCGTTTTGTGCAACTACAGATCCGAACCGTCCAACAATCCAACTACCATCCTATTCCTTTAACCTCTGTTTTAACCTCTCTAACCTCTGACAGTTGACGCACTATCCTCTTCAATGTTTATCGGAATCGCTTCGTACGTGAAGGATCCTCGCTCGATTATACGCTGGCCCACCATCTCACAGGTCTAGTATTGGTTTGATGTTTTCCAAATTATTTTCGGTGATTGCCGAAATACTGCAGTGCGAGATCTTGCGGGGTTTGTTACTAGTTACACTGGATGCTGTCGGTCTGTGGGTTGGTGTGGGATTTCCATGGAGTTTAGGGCTTCCCGTTCCTCGCGAGTGCATTACGCCTAAGTGGTGAATTATTTTTGAGAGAGTTATATATATATATATATTATTATATATATATATATATATAATA
>JABUQX010053191.1:5000-17500 GCA_015478945.1 Trachelipus rathkii
ATTTTTTTCACATATGAAATCATCTCGATAAAGTACTAATCACTTACAGATTCAAATCTAGATTTTACATATTTTGGATCAGCGATTAAAAAGCCCTTTTACAAATATGTAAAAAAAAAATAGGGGCTCGAGCCGACGGGGAAGAGGGGGACGTTTTTCCATACCCCGTAGGAGGGGCGGAAGGAAACAACTGCGACACCAAAATTACCAAAGAGCGGGTTTCCGAGACCCTCCCGGAGGGGGGTGGAAGATAGTCCTACTCTGTCCGTTCCCGGAAGGCTCGAGATGAACCCGACTGCCTGCATTTCCGTTTACCTTGGGTATATTTCCTTTAGTTTATAAAAAAAAAAAATAAAAACTGAAATGGTCATAAAACGTAAAAGGTTCTATATATTTTTGAAATCAATGCCGTTATAGCTACTGTAATTCGATTGCTAGGATCATATACTGAAATATAAAGGAGAAAAATAAAAAAGAAAAAAAAAAATGCAAAAGGAAATATTTTAAAACAAAAAAGTTATATGTATATCGTATATATATAATATATATATATATATATATAATATATATAAATATATATATATATTATATATATTATATAATATATAATATATATTATTTTATATATAATATTATAAATAATAATAATAATAATATGGTTACTACACACACCGATATGATTGAGTAAAGTTGGCATAACCAATTATTTATGTTGCTATTTTTAATTTGGATTTTATAAGAAGGCAGCGTATTACGCCCGTCATTTGTTTTCAATTTTTGAGCGTCTGAGACGACTTCATCCTAAGATCTTTGCTTTAATCACGCACTGGAATAATAAAATTCGTATCCGAATCTCGTTTTGGAACGTGATTTAAAGCTAGTCCCTAAACCTCCTTTCCCTTTTCACCCCCATCCAATTAATTTTTACCTTAATTTTTCACTTTTTTTTTTTATATATATTTAAAAACTTTCATTATTTTTTACTGAAATTAATGCATGTTTTAACTGTGAGAACAGGCTTATCGTAGGCGCTCTTGCAAGCCCTGGTCGCAAACAAAATTACATTACATGTTGAACTAAATACGCATCTGTAAGTTAAAGAAAATACATAGTAATTATTAATCATTAAAGTTTTTTTTACATCGATGTATCCTGAAATTCCCTTAACCTATAGTATATATCACATTATATAATATATATATATATATATATATAATTATATATATATATATATATATATTATATATAATATATATATATATATAATATATAAGTATATATTATTATTAATAATATATATATATATATTATAATATATATAATTATAGACCTTTGTTTATTTTGAACGAGAATATTTTTGGGAGTAATTTGTTAAAATAATAATTTAACGTTGGGAGTAATTTGTTAAAATAATAATTTAACGTTGGGAGTAATTTGTTAAAATAATAATTTAACGTAGGAAAAAAAAAATAATTGAGTATTTAAGTTGGGGGTTCTCCAAATGCATGGTAGACATTTTTATCGACTTACCTTTGCATAGACTTAGTTGGTTGCCATATATTATAATATATATATAATATATATATAGTTATATATATATATATTATATATAGTATATTATATATATAATATATATATATATAATATAATTATATTATATATTATATATATATATATGATATATATTATAGAGAGAGAGAGACGAGAGAGAGAGCGAAGGCGGCTCATAATAATAATGGTATTAATAATAATAATAACCTTAATGCAGTAGAAACCGGCTCTAAGGCAAAAACCTTTTTGATGTATAACATTATGATTTTTCATCTACTTAGGCTTAGAGTGATTTTTTTTCTTTAGTACAGTATTCTCTCTCTCTCTCTCTCTCTCTCTCTCTCTCTCCTCTCTCTTCTCCTCTCTACTATATATATATATATTATAGTATATATATATATTATATATATATTATTAATATATAATAATATATATATATATATAATATATATATATATATATATATAGGACCGGTTATGTTTTACGACTCCGTCAGTTTTTGGATAGTCAGTTTGATATTTTTTTTTTGTTGTTTTTTTTCATATTTTCGAGTAATATGATTACCTAACAATCATTTAAGTGGTGAATAGCGACATGATTCAGAAACAAATATAGGACCTGTATACCGTTTTTACGGCTTCCGTCATTTTTTGTTTAGTTTTTTTTTAAACTAAGGAATACCTCAAGGGGTAAATCCGCAAAGATGGCAGGTAGTCGGGGTCTCTCGGTCCTTCTGAGGAACGACGGGTAGGACTTTGTCGCGGGTTCCTCTCCCCTCCCTACGGGGTATGGAATAACGTCCCCCCCTCTGTCCCACCGTCGGCTCGAGCACCCTAATTTTTTTTTTTACATGTGTTTGTAATAAGCTTTTATAGTGCTGATTCGAAATATAATTTGGTTTCTGTAAGTGGTCATATCTTTTCCGAGATAATTTTCATATTTGAATTTTTATTTTTACATTTTGGTAATACGCTTTATGATGCTGATTCCAAATATTGTCATTGTATTCCGTAAGTCATCGTACTTTTCCGTAGATATTTCATTTTTGAAATTTTTATTTCTTGTATACAATGTGATTTTAGAAAAATATTTAAAATATTTCATAACAAGCTAATTTTGTAACAAGAAAAAGAAACGAGAATCATTGAACTGACGGAGTCCGTAAGAACAAACAGGGCCTGCTCTCCTCTCTCTCTCTCTCTCTTCTCGATCTCTCTCTCTCTCTCCGTCTCTTCGCTCTCCTCTCTCTCTCTCGTCTCTCTCTCTCTCTCTTATATATATATATATATTATGTATAGGTGTATATGAAGTATTATATTATATATATTATTTATATAAATGAAATTTATGTAGAATAGGTATATATATATATATATATTATATATATATATATATATGTATATATATATATATATATATATATATATATATATATATATATATATATATTATATAGTATATATATTATAAGTATATATTATATATATTGAATAATATTAATATTATAGTATATATACTTACTCAGTAGTGTATCGTCCAATAGCTTCTGACACCTTTTTTATTTCTAATCGTGTAAAAAACCAATTTAAACAAATTTCAAATTAGGCTCGCCCCACCCCCCTCAAAATATCGATCTATTTGGGTTAGGGGGGGGGGATTCCTAAATAAAATATAGAGGAGGCGGGATCATGGTCACTAAATTCTAATTTGGGAGTAAATTATAAGATTTTTTTTTTTTTTTTTTAACGGTACGCTTATCAGATTTTGATAGTTTTAAGAAGCGCGTGACCGCTTTGATTATAATGTTTGATAAGCTACTAGTATATGCTTGCGGTGAATTTTTCATAAATAATTTAGCTAATAAATATTCGGTATTCGTTTACTTTAAACATAATGGTTTTTTATTTAAGGTTATTTTTTATTACTTATTATTATTGTATCTCTCTCTTTTTTCCTAGGGTATATATATCTATATTATATATATATATATATATATATATATATGATAATAAATATATATATATATATATGTATTTATATATATTAAGTTATAATATATATATGTATATTATATATTATATATTATATATATTATATTTATAATATATATTTATAATATATTATATTATTATATATATAATATATATATATATATATATTAGTAAAATTAGATCTATTATGGTGTTATTATTATTACGATTTGAAATTTTAAATCTTAAGTTGTAAATAATTTTGTATTATTTTATTTTGAGTGTAAAAAATTTGATTGCTCTTTAAAAATGGGAACATATTCCAGGGCAGTTGAAGGTCCGTAGGTTTGGGATGAGTCGGAAGTCGCGTAAAAGAGAAACCTCCATAACTCTTAACATATGCCCAATGACATATCTATTTATTGTAGATTCTTTTAACGCTTATTTATTTGAATTGGTGTGATATTAAATTCGAAATATTTATAGCATTTTCAAATAATTATTGTACTTAAGTGTTTCTTGGGAGAACGTAGGGAGGGGGGGCTGTAATGGAATGGCGGGCAAAGGTAGCGTTATAATTATGCTACGCATTATTTAACTGTGTACGCTTTGTTATGTTAATATCCAAAAGATAATCGTTCTGCAAAATTTGTCAATTTCTGCTTTTTAGTCATTATCCAAATAATTGAAATAAATCTGATTTTTGAGTTCCGAGTCGTGTGTTTGGCTATTAAAGGTAAGTCGTGTTAGCGTTGATTACATTACTAACGACACACACACAGCAACAACAACACAGCACACAGGGGTTCACCATACAACACGTCACACACATGGGCGCGTTTTTTGTCGCACAGCAGGGGGGGGCACACGCACACACACACACACACACACACATCACACACATCACACACACACACACAGCTACATCACACACACACACACCTACACGACACCACACACCTAGCACACACACACCTACACAACATGCAACACACACACACACACACCACACACACACACCTACACAACACAACACACACCTTACACCACCTACAGCACACACACACAACACATCACCACACACATTCAAAATGAAAAAAAATACCGACCTCGATAGTTCTTCAAAACTTTGTACTTCTGGCGAACCACACACGAATTTCCACATCATAAAATCTTTTTCTTTAGTCATTTACCAGATTTCATCTGCCTTGGTTGCCTTAGAATGTAATATATTGAAAGCTGAGTGGTAATGTTATTATTATTTTATTATTAATTATATTATTATTGATTATTATTATTTATATATATTATATATATATTATATATATATATTATATTATATATAATATATATATAATATAATATATAATTATATATAATATTATATATAATATATATATATATATATATATATTATATATATATATATATAGTAATATATATAATATAAAACGGATCGCTTGTTATTTTAGTGTAAGAGCTTTATAACATTAATCACACGACAACCATATTGATCAGGAATATTCTACACGTGTTACATCGAGTCATTGTGATAGTAAAAAAAAAAAGATTTTATTGAAATTTTAAGAAAAGGTAGAAAAAAAAGCTTGATATTTTACATATAATATTCATTTTCATAAAAGTTTTAATAATAATAATAACAAAAACATTATATATTAATTTTCATTTTTAGTTGCGTTTTGAGAAAAGTTTTGTCAAATGATCAAAAAAATTGTTAGGTATTGTACTTAACCCATATATCCAGAATGTCTTTTCTTTTAAATTTTTTGTTTGCAAAACAACTTTTGGCACATTGAAACTAATTTACCATAAATTGGATATTATTATTATGTTTATTAGTCCCTTAGTAGCCCATTTCTCGTCTATGTATTCTTATTTTTTATTAAATTGTTTTTTTTAATAAGTATTATGTAATACATCATGGACAGTAGCAAGTATTTTTTGATTTTATTTGATTTGATTTTTTTTAATATTATTATTATATTATTATTATTATTATTATTATTATTATTATTATTATTATTATTGAGTTAAAATAAAGGGAAAACTAATCTTCAGGTCAATTGTCTTCAGCCACTTTTATTAATATTTACATTTACAGCATCCAATGTCTTGGGAACCTCACGTGACCAAGAGAACCAGTCAACATCCAAAGGGGTTCAAATGAGCCTGGATGATTCTTTTGATTTTGATGTTGCTCCAGAAGATCCCCTGTGCCGAGGAACTCCCATGTCCAAAAGACGTGGGCCCATTTGAGCCTTAGTTTGGTATAATATATATATATATTTATATATATTATATATATATATAAATATATATATATATATATATATAAAGTTAATATATATATATATATATATATATATATATAATCGCTTCTTTCTTTAGCATTTTCAATGCCCACCATACTACCACTTTTTATCTACCATTAATGTTAATGGTTTCATTTCTATAAAGGTGCTAACCATACTGTTACTGTCATTTCTATAATTTTCCCAACTAATTTGTTCTGTACTATCATTTTCATATTGCTATCAAAGAGTTGCCATTCACTACCACCAATACTTAAGTAAATACCGGTACCCTATTTCGTTATGATAACCCAAACATCATTTAATACCACACGATTTCTACCAATATCATCACCACTTTCACAACACCCCCGGTTGACTTATTTAATTTATTATTATTATTATTATTATTATTATTATTATTATTATTATTATTATTATTATTATTATTTACAGACATCTGACCAGGGATGTGGTCCCCAAATTTGAGCATTATCGTAATTTGAGTTCGATCGTTGGGAGACCGTCGGATGCGTCATTACGGCCAACGTTGGATTTTCTTCATAACCCGTCACCGGTAAGATTATTATTATTATTATTATTATTATTTTTATTATTATTGAGTAATCAAGGAAGATTGAATTCGTAAGAGATAAACTTCACATTAATAATAATAAATAATAATATATAATTTAATTAAAATAATAATAAAATAATAATAATAATAATAAAAATAAGGCTCTTTATTAAACGCAGGGAGCAATAAGAAATTAAGAATCGGAAAATGGTGGTAGAATTGCTATACTGAGCATGATTCTCATTTGTAGGGATTTTTTTATGAATATTTTCAATTTTCCCATTAAATAAAAAAGATATGGGAACTTTCGCTTTAAAAGGATGTTAACCGATATTATATCGAACGAGCGATGTAATTCGATTTTTTCTTTCGATCATGTTCAAGGCATATAGAGCGACAAGGTGCAATCAACATTTTTTTATTCTTTTAACTAAAGGAATACCCAAGATTAAATCGCCAAGATGTCAAAGAGTCAGGGTCTCTTGGCCTTGACGACGCGGGGGACTTCGTCCCCCCTCTGTCTCACCGTCGGCTCGAGAAATAAAAATAATATAAATACAAAAAAAATTAAAACAATATAATTTAACATATCATAAAATTAACATTATAAAATAAAGCAACATGTGGCAACTCTTTTCTCTTCTTCTATTGGAGTTTAAGTTAAATCACGCGCTGTCAGTGCATGCTAGACGATAAAAGAGTTCAGCGAGTATTTCGAATTTGTATTTTTATGTAACATCCTTTTAAAGGGAAAGTGCCAAGATATGTAATAAAGTTTAATCTATAACATGGTAAGTTATATTTATTTACATTATATACGTATACAACTTACTTTGTTTCACGGCACCGCTCGCGCGCATTTGAGTGAGCGCTTCAACGAAGCGGTCCTGCCATGCATACACTGGCAACCACTGCTGCCTGCCGTGTGTTCTTAGATCTATGACTCTATGGATTGTTTGATTACAGTATTTAATTTAACTCAATGAAAATATTCTAAGATGAAAAAATAATTTTGAAAATGAAAAAAATTTAAGACCATAAAAAGTAACAAAATCGATTTTATGAAACTTAACAAATTTAATTTAAAATAAATAAAATCTCATTTCTAATTTTCTCAATAATAATAATAATAGAATATAATAATAATAATTAATAATAATATGAATAGTAATATAATAATAATAGGAAATGAATAAAAATAATAATGAATAATAATAATAATAATAATAATAATAATAATAATAATAATAATTTGGTGTAAGTGCTTAAATCTAAGGGATTTAAGTCTCTAATATTCAGTTCTTATGCATATTTTTATTATATGCTTAAAAAATGGCTTATTCTCTGTATACAGAGACTCTAGACAAATTTTTAAGCATGCCTTAGCTTGAATCGTTAAATCTTTATGCTCCACATCATGTGTGTGTGATGTGTGTGTGTGTTTTAATGTATGTATGTGTAATCGTAATATATCTGTCTTTGTGGTTAATGATGACTGTATAATTTCTTTCCTTTACTAGAATGTCGAGATAGGGTTTTTGTATTTGGTCCCCTACAAGTTCAGTATGAATTACGTTACCGATAATAATAAATAATAACTAAATAATATAATAATAGTAATAATAATCCAATATATAATAATAATAAATAATAATAATAATCAAAATACCAGTTAATTAAAATTTAGCAAATATTAAACATGTTCTCATTATTTTATCATAATAATGTATTACTTAATGATATAATTTTTATTATTACTTTTTACACTTCATACTATTTTGAATTTATATAGTATTAATATATATATAATATATATATATATTATATAGGTATTATATTATATATATATATATATATATATAAAAATATAATATATATATATATATTTTATAAGTATAAGTACTCCATTATAATTATTTGTAAAAAATTTAAATTTAAATTTTCGAACTTATGCTAAACTTTGCGGCAAGCAAAATTTTACGCAATAAAATTCGAATATGAAATAATATATCAACCTACCCTGTTGAGATACCTTAATCAATCAGATAGACAATTCTGAAGAAATAGAACTAACTCAAAGATACTCTCTCCAGAAGTCCCTCCTCCAACTTTTAAACGTCAAGCTTTCGGCAAAGGGTAGGTTAAATTTAGAGGAAGGAGCGCGATCCGAATTCTCGATCGAAAGTTTTCCAAAAGAATCAGGCAAAGGGAAGTACACGCGAACAGTCGTAACTACTTGATTGACTTACGGAACCTGACAAAACTTACGAACTGACAAAAAAGAAAGAGGTATCTCAACAGAGAGTACTTTTGTTACTGTATATTATGTTAAATAAATTCATGGTTCCAAAATATGGATTATTTAAATTAACCATCATCAACTTATACTATGAGACTTTCTCTCAAAAGAAGCCATCAACACTAGCAAAATTTAAGCTATATATATATATATAATAATATATATGAATATACTATTATAGATATATAATATATATATATTATTAATATAATTATATATTATATATAATATATATATATATATATAAACTTTATTATAAGAATGGGTTTTTATTTTTTTTTTTTTGGTTATGATCGTTTAGGAAATAACTTCATACTAAATTTTATGGTAATGAATACATGGGCAATGAAACATTTGACTAATAGGGTATCCTGCTCTGTATCCCGTGTCCTGTGAATGTGCTGGAAATTATATTATTTTTTAATATAAAAAATATGTAGTAATATGCTTAAATGATGAAATTTTGGCGACTTGTATAACTTTTTTCACTTCTCATTATTCTTCCCTTTTGTTAATCGGTTTTTTTCTCTCTACCAATAATTTATGAAACTTTCGAATAATATATACTGTAAGTTTCATGAAATCTGGTTGGTCGTTACCTATAATTGAAAATTGTTCGTCAAAGACAAATTTACGTAATTTTTATTAGCATTTTTAAAGCAATATTATAGCCACTGCAAAATTAACATATTTTCTCCGGTCTAGTTAAAAATAGAAGAAAAGAAATAATCCTATAGCACACCACGATATATATATATTATATATAAATATTAATATATATATATATATTATATAATATATATATTATAATATATATTATATATATACGTATATATTATATATATATATATATATTATATATATAGATATTATATATATATATATATATATATATATATAATCATTATATATATATAGAATCAGGGATGGGCGAAGTCGCAAAAAGAATAGCTCGACTGGCCGCGACTCGACTTCCCAGAAGTCGATTTTACAAACAACCGACCTCTCCGACTCTCCGATCCCGAGTCGATTTAGAAACAACGACTCCTCGAGCTCCCGACTCGACTCCCGATCCCGACTCCTCGACTTCTCGACCCCAATGGAAAATGAACGTGAATTTTTTCCAAAAATTATGAACTTTTATTTTCATAGTTATATGCTAAATAAACATTGAGAAAAAAAGAAATTATGACAATAATTTAATAATTTCTAATAATAATATAAAATACATATTACAGTAATCTTTTTTAAATGGCACTTTTATATTACTGAGTAGGCTCTATGGTAACGCACACATAACTGTTGACAAAAAAAAATTTACAATATTATAAATTAAAAGTATGACAATTTAATAATAATAATAATAATAATAATAATAATAATAATAATAATAATAATAATAATAATAATAATAATAATAATAATAATAATATAATAATAATAATAATATTATTATTATTATTATTATTATTATTATTATTATTATTATTATTATTATTATTATTATTATTATTATTATTATTATTATTATTAATAATAATAATAATAATAATATAATAATAATAATAATAATAATAATAATAATAATAACAATAATAATAATATTATTCGGACGTTCGTGCTCCCGACGATTCATCGAGAGTAGATACAAAAGTTGTAAATAGAAACTCGCGAACGACAAAGAGTACCTATAAATAGGCAGAGTGTGGCCAAATTAGTTGCCCTGTAAGTAGGTGGAATCTGATGACAAAACGTCACCAGATGGCACAGGGTTTCCCGACTCTCGCTTGAATATATTTTGCAGCGGTCTGAGATTTAGCTCTTGATTTCTCTTAATTGAACGCACTGCAACGACACTTTATTCGGAAGCTTTGACCAGAGATTATTATTATTATTATTATTATTATTATTATTATTATTATTATTGATTTTCCTGACACCCTTTATGCCTATCATGTATTATTACCGATATATGGTGGAAAATTATAGTTAATATTATTATAATTATTTTATTATTTTATTATAAATTTATTCAATTATTATATTATTAATAGTAATAAGAATTTAACAATAATATAAAATATAACAATATATAAAATATAATAAAAATAATAATCAATAATATATATACTAAGTAATCAATAATAATAATAAATAATAATAATAATAATTATTATTATTATTATTATTATTATTATTATTATTATTATTATTATTATTATTATTATTATTATTATTATTATTATTATTATTATTATTATTACTTGATTATTATTAATTATTACTAAAATTGATGCATGATGCTTTCGGGAGGCTGCCCTATATATATATATATTAGGTATATATTAATTATATATGATATATAATATATATAATATATATATTATATATATATATATATATATATATATAATATACCTATATATATCATATATATATATATAGGTGAAATCAAGTTTAACAACCACAAATGATTCAACCATTACCTCAAAAACTAGCAAAAGCTACCGTGGAAAAGGAATTTCAAGTGCTGGGATGCCTGATTCCCAATTTTAAGTGACGGAAAATGTAAAAAAAAAACTTGTATCTAAAACTACAATAGCCTACAGCGAAAGATACATTTTTGGAATCTGGTAAAATTTTCTAGATTGGACAATGTAGAAAATTAAAAACAAAATAAAAAAAAATTATTGCTAATAGTTATTCGTCGTTCCCGAATCGAGAAAAAAAATTATCGCTCATTGTTATTCTTAAATATAATAGTCTTCTATACCGATAAATTTGAGTGCATGATTGCATAAAAAGAATAATCCAAAATTGGACTTCACCGTATAAAGGACGTCAGGGTCTTTTCGTACCTTGCGGGGAACTACGGTAGGACTAATTCCCCTCCGGGGAGGGTCTCCGGAACCCCCGCTCTTTGATTTGGGTTTCGCGGGGGTTCCTTCGCCCCCTCCCTATTCGGGTATGGAAAACGTCCCCCCCTGTTTCCCGTTTGGCTCGAGCCCCCTACATTGCGTGTAATATTTTTTTCAAATAAATATATATATATATATTACTATATATATTAATATATATATATATATATACTATATATATATATATATAATATATATTTATATTATATATATATATATATATAATATATATATATATGCTATGTGAAGCTAATTATAATACTTGTCCCCTGCTCCTATAAGAAAAATTATAAGCCAATATTCTGATTTTAGTTGTTATTTTAATTTTTAATTTATGTTTAATACATTTTCAAAGTCAACTAAAAGATTTCACAAGGATTCAAAAAATCGATACTAACCTTTTCGCTGTAGTATTGTAAACGTTTTTGATATAATGGTTTTTTTTTTTTTTTTGTTTTTTTTAAAACAGTTTCCTCGGCACATAAAAATTTTTAACTGAAGGACTTTTCTAAAATTGTCTATTTTCTTATACCCTCGTGGCTATGTGATAGGTGTTTTGAGATAGTGGATTTGACGATATATTGTGGTTTTTGAAACTGGATTTAACCAATAAATTAGTATATAGTAATATGTATAGTAGATACATATATATATATAATAGTATATATATATTTACTGACTATATAATATATTATATAATACTAGTAATATATATATAGTATATTATTAATAAATATAATTATATAATATATATATTATATAATATATTATACTATATTATATTTTCTAGAAGAGCACACAATCCATATCTCAAAACTACAACAAGCTAACGGGAAAAGGAAATACATTGCTGGATACATCCTGGCAAAATTT
>JABUQX010053192.1:0-10000 GCA_015478945.1 Trachelipus rathkii
TATATATATATTAATATATATATAGTATATATATATATTATTATATATACTATATTAATATATATATATATTATATTATATATATTAATATATTATATTAATGATAATATTTATATATATATTACTATATAATATATTATATTAACTAATATTATTATATATTAAATATAATATTAATTATTAATATATATATATATATAATTATTAATTGTATATATATTAATTATTAATAATATATTTTAATATTATTAATATATATATACTATTATATAAATATATAATATTATATTAAATTATATATTATAATTAATAAATATAATTTAATATATATATTATATACTGTTTTATATATATATAAATTAAATATAACATATATATATATATACATATACCTTATAAAATTATATATAAAAATAATTATTATTATACTATTACTATCTATATAATATCATTTAATATATATAATTAAATAATTGAATAATATTATAATTAAATAAACTATAAGTATTCCCTATAACCCTATATAATACTACTAACACTTACTATATATATATAAACTATATTACATATATCTTATTATATATGGTACATATAGATATAAATATAATATATAATTATATATATATATATTATATATATTATATAATC
The DNA here is from genome assembly GCA_015478945.1 of Trachelipus rathkii. Taxonomy (NCBI): domain Eukaryota; kingdom Metazoa; phylum Arthropoda; class Malacostraca; order Isopoda; family Trachelipodidae; genus Trachelipus; species Trachelipus rathkii. The sequence goes on from JABUQX010053192.1 coordinate 649, forward strand.
ATTAATTAATTATATATATATTATATATAGTATTATATATATTAATATATTAATAATATATATATATTATATATTTAAATTATATTAATTCATAATATTTTATTATATATAGTATTTATATATTTATATCACTATTTATATTATTTATTTATTAAATAGATATAATATAATTATATATTATGTAATTAAATATAAGATTAAAAATAATATATATAATATATAAATATATATAATATATTAATATTAATTATAATATTATTATATTTATATAATATATTAATATATAATACTATATATATAGTTTAACCTCATATCATTAGGAAGATAAATTTTCAATTTTAGAGACCATTCATTTCTGTACAAAATAAATATATGTTATACATTTAATCAAATACCATTATTTACTATCCTAGAGAACAATTGTATTTATTAACAGTAGTCACGTAAGAGTATAATGTAAAAATCACTTATCCCAACTACTACCGGTAATGTATAAACATCTTATATTATATATATATATATATATATTATAATATATAACTCATATATATATAGTATATATATATATATATATATATATTATAAATATTTTATAGAATAATGTGGTTTTTTGTTTATTTATTTTCACTTAATACAATTAGTATTCTTTTAAATTATACAAGATACTAATAAATCCTTTATACCCTTACTTTTATTAATATAAGTAGTATTAGTCTTATGACAAGTTACTACGGTGCATTTCCTAACAAGTTATCAAATTTAATACAACTATCTGAGTAAGTCATTTGTTACTATATTTAAGGTCAACATAGAGCTCCTCTTAATCATAACTTCTTATAATTAGATTAATAATCAATTATTGAAATTTCGAAATTTCATTCTTATTATTCTATATATCTATCTTATTTATATCAAGTTATTATAAAATAATTAGAAAAATACTAAAAACAATTTTTATATAGTATCATTATTGACAGTTTATCTCACACTACCTCATTGAAGTAAATTATTAATCTATTACTGTTTTAGTGATAAGAACTACATGAGTTATACTTATATTCCTAATTAATCACTTATTAGTTGACATCATAATCCTAATATAATATCATCCGTATCTAAAGACAATAATTTAGCTATTCTTGAATTTATCAGAGATTACTAGATCATTTATCAGCGTATAAAACTTTTCGCATTATTTATAGTATTTACAAGATCATCCTAACTATTCAAATGTTAATTATTATGGGTATAAATTTTAAATTATATATTAATTTAGTATGGGTTTATAAACTAATATACACCATATAATATATATATACGAGTAATCAGAAATGAGTAACATATAATACCAGTAAAATACGGGTATATATATGATGTATCACAAACCTAACCGAGGTATATAAATCACTTGAATAAGAAATTTGTCATATTAAGATACATTAGGTCTGGTAAATATAAATATGATACATATTATAACTATGGTATTAAATATAATGTTAATGTTATATTGAGTTACATAATACCGGTAAATACTAGTATATCCCATATATGTAGTGACTATACTCATAAATAATACTGAAATAATTTTAACTTTAGATAGAGTTTTTGGTTTACATTAGCTACGTCAATAATAAGTATATTAATTGCAGTTTAAATAATTCATTTAAATAACTAAAATCACATCACCAAGGTAATGATCACATACACATAGTATAATTACTATGCCTAGGGGTCATTAACGTCTCGGTGAGCTGGGTGACTCGCACCGTTACAGACGGTCGAGGCGCACAGGCTTAGCTATCGATAACTACTTATACTTCACACATTTTAATCCTTGTGGTCATTTCACTTATACAACTTTTATTTGATGTTTATTATTAAAACATATTATTAAGTTTCTTGACGTTCTGAAAGCCACGCCGATTCGAGCCCATCACATATAGCAACTCGACTTGTACATACCCATAGAGGAGCACGTATGTATGGGTAACACCTATTATTCCTAACACAAATCTACCCTAAATTAACATATGGATGTAGTATAATTTCTTATATATATAATTTTCATAAGTTAATATAACCAAAATGAGCTGAATTTGAAGTGATATCAATCAATGGAGTGCGCATTAAAAAGGGATTATATTGAATCATCATTTCACCTAATATTACTTTTTTTTCTTCAATAAGTTAGCAGCACCACTCTCAACAATCGAGTGCATAACCTCTCAGCATTGGTTAACTCCTACTTATCATTTTTAAGAGTATCCAGAAAAATAAATCTATCCATTTTCTCTTAGCGAGATACAATACACTATATAATAACTACATTAAAATTAATATTAAAAAAAAAAAGTTAAATTCTCACTCAGATATGTTTATGAAATACTGTAATATTAATTATGTTAAGCAATATACTAAGACAGTAGACATACACATATATTCATATATATATCACACACAACACATTACTATATATTAATATATATATATAATTATATATTATATCTAGTTATCCATAACATATATAGTACATATAAGCACATCAAACTACTATTATTAAAATATATATATATATATATATTATATATAGATATATAATATATCATTTAACTATTATATATATATTATATTATAATTTATTATATATAATAATAATATATAATATATTATATAATATATAGTATATTAAATATATAAATATATATATATCTATATATATATTATATGATTATAATATATATTAGTCTAACTACAACAGCATAATAATATATAATATTATACTTAGTATATATATAATAGTAAATTATATATATATATATAATTTATATTATAATAATATATAATATTAATAGACTATATATATAATATATATATATTTATTATATTATAATATATATATAATATATTAAATATAATTATATATTATATTATAATATGTTATATTAAATATATAATAATCATACTAATAATATATTATTATAATATATAATATATTATATTAATATAATATATATATAATTATAAATTATATAATTATTAATAATAATATACTATTTATTATATATAATATTACTAATTTAACTAATATATATATTTATATATATTATATTATATAATATATATATTTACATTATTAATAAGTATATAAATATATTATGTATATATAGAAATATACTCTAATAATATTTCATAATTTATATAATTATAGTATTATATATATATAATATATAACTATGTATATATAAATATAATTAATATTAATATTTATAATATTAAATTAATAATATTAACATGATATTAGATATATATTACTATACATATCTTTAAAAATATATATATATAATACTATTATATATATATATATATATATATACTACTTTAAAGTTCAATCGATATTAATATAATATTAAAGATCATTATCATATTGACTCACATATGAAATTATAAATTATTCACAGTTAGACGACATATACGTATTCTAAAACCAGAGCTCTATCAGAATGGAACTAAACCGAATTAAATACTGATTATCACCGATTAATATATATACCAGTTTACTAACATAGTGCCGAATATTTACTCGAATTATTATCACACCGAGTTCCGATTATCACGAATATCCGAGATTACCAACCTTTATATCATATATATAATATATATATATATATAATAATTAATTTATAATATATAATATATATAATAATATATATATATATATTAATATATATATTAAGTACATATATTACATAAAACTATCATATATATAAAATATATATATAACCTAAATTAATATCATATATACTACTGCATATGCCTAATTTTGCTAATCAACTAATTTTAGATATTTAAAACCACTTATAAATTATGTTGTCAAGAATTATACATCTTATATGTTTTATCTTTTGCTAAAAGAATTAATACCATTATAGATTATTATTAACTTATTATTTTATATTTTAACCAACACTGAATATAATCATTGAATAAATAAAGAAGTTCATAAATAAATGATTTTAACAATAAATTAAATTATAAATTTATTTTATCATCAGTATTTTATTATTTTATTACAAAAACACAAAATAGATTTGTTACAAATGTAATTATTTATACACGTAAATTAAAGATATTATTGGTAAATAATATTAATATATCAACTAAATATTTTTTTCATAAACCACCTCTGAGGTGTGAGTCATTCTCAATACAGAGGCGAACATTCTCTATCACCCCGTTTTACTGATGCATCCGATTTTTTAAGTAGTAGAATATATAAATTGTCCTTCCATATTATTATGCAATGAAGATGATATCTTTCACTTTCCCCACGAGAAAAAGGAGGATCGAAGCTTGAATCTTACTTAGCTCAGCAGAAGACAATCCCATATATGTTCTGAATATAGGATTCTTTTTACTTTACGATTGACGAATCCATTATTTGAAAAGGAAGACATTTCCTGAATTATTTATAACTAGCTTTTCATCATTTTTTATTAATATTGGGCTTAGTTTCTATATCCCTTTTCATTTTCTTTCAATTATTTATTTTCAATAAGATCTGTGTTTTTCTTCTTGGGATTGAGTTTCTTTGCATTGTTTATATTTAAAAGTATTTTTTTCCATCTATTAAATATTTATCATCCGAAAGAACAACTTTTCAAAACTGAATTTATTAAAACTGATATAATCTTATCAGTATCGACTATTATATGTATTACGCGCTACACCAAATTCTGTTGAATATAAATGATAAGAAATAATCCTTGAAATTGGTTTTAAAAGTATAGTTATAGGAAACTGTATGATCTACTCCTTATTCGTTTATAAATACATACAATAATTTTATAATCTTAACGCACTTCAATTAGTACATCTTATTGCTTAAAGATATACCCAACCTTCCATTCATTTTTAATATTGTTTATATTATAATTTATTTATCAATTACACAGAGAAAATATATTTAGAATTATTTTAAAGAGCGTATGGATCATTAAGACTAGGTAGTCATTAACACAAAGATTTACTATCTAGATAAATAGTAATATATGTCATGAACCAATATTTTAACTCTCTAGCGAGAATTTATAATCTTATCCATGTCTGCACACTTTATTCTTCGAACGTAAAGATATAAACCACCAATAGTTATTCACCCTATATCAAACTATATTTTATATCATTTTTTTATTTATTACTCTTTCCTAAAAATAAATAAATGATAAAATTAATTTTCTGAGAGATATTTTGAAATTTATTGTCGATTCTAGCTTAATATTATGAGGAATATTCTTATGTTAGCTTATACAATTAATTATTGTTATTCAAATCCCAACAAACTCTATTATTTAGATAAGTATTTTAGACAATTATTTCGAAAGAATTCAACTTTCCATTGTTTCCTAAGCCATCCACAGGTTTAATGAATGAAACTACATGTCAATATAATATGTATATATGAGAGATGTGTTGTTCTTCATGTTATTTCCATTAAAACTAAAAATTAACAATTTCATTTTTCCTGAGAAGCCACTGTAACAAACGTGGGTAACTCTTATCTATAGGGATTATATTTCTAATTATATACTTATTTAAGGTTTTCTTTTAAATAACATAAGAGTTTTATTAATTCACTTGTATTACGTTAATATTGTTTTATAAAATACTTGGAGCTTTGATAATTCTCCCTCACATTCTTGTAACTTGGTAAATAGCCTTGGGTTGATGCGTGAAGAATTGAATAGTTAAAGTGGGGCTGATTAAAATGACCTAAATATCAGAGAATTTATAATTAATACGTATTGAGTTTGAGCACAATTATGGACATATTATTATTTGTTTTTTATATTTATAAGTCTCATTATTGTTTACATAAATATGGCAATCTGCGAGTTTGAGTCCTAACCTTTACAACTAGTGTCAACATGACGTTGCCCTTTAATATTGTAAAAGTCAAGAGTAGATATCTTCCTCTGGAATCCCTGTTTGTTGGTTATATACATAGGGGACCCTTTCTTGGCACCTGGGGGTCATATTATCCAATATTAAATTAATTAATGTGGTTATTTGTTTTTTCTGGTTAAAGGTTGCAGTTAGTGAAAATTTCTCAATTCTAGTTCCTTACTAAATAACATTGAATTTTATTATGATGTGATCGGTTCGATGCCATAAGCAATTTCAATATTAGGTAAAATTAATAAAAAGACAAAATCAAAGACGTTTCATATTTTTTCAGTATACGTCTTGTGTCTTAGATATTCTGTGAAAAAAACGGACTAATAAACATTTTAGAAAGTGCATTTATGTCAAAAATTTGGAATAAAATCAAATGGATTAAGGTATGCTTCCATTTAATTTATTTATACTTCATTCACAACCGTGAACAAGATGCATAAAATATTGAGATATGCTATAACAAACTATAGACATCCAAATATAACAAGAATAGTTACACGATGAGAGAAGAGGATAATTAATAAATAATAATAATATATTAAATATTAAAATCTAAAACATAATTAATAACTATATATATAAAAACATACAGAATATTAAAACTTAAGAAACACAATAATCCAACACATAACCAATAAAGAATGATGAATATATCACTGAAGGTAATGAATAAATTCCTAATAATGATATATACAAAATACTAATATTAGAAAAAAATATATATATACAATAATTATATTTTTGTATAAATTACGAAAAGAATAAATAATACATAATAATAATAACAAGAATCAATGAAAATCAATTCGACATCAAATAATTCAGATTTCTAACTTATAAAATTTACAATACGAAAATAATGCACATGGGATAGAATCGTGAAATTAAAAAAAAATACAAAATGGCCTAAAGTTAAACTACCAAAATATTGTATACACTTTCGAGAAAATAAATAATAAAATATGGATGACAATTGAAAGTCACAAATGTATTGTTTGTCAGAGTAGAGTAAATATGCAATTTGAAAGCAGGAATTCATGATATTGAAAGTAGAAAATGTATATACTGAAATAAGATAATACTCAGTGCTTATTAAAAATACGTTCGAAACCGACTCCTCAAACCTGTAATTAACATTACATAGCGTCGAGAATACACGTTGGTCAAAAGTGCTGGAGAATGAACAGAAAGAAAAAAAACTCCTGACTGGGTCATGAGAGATGGGATTATTCGCTGCCATTCATCCTAACTAATATATAAGCTAAATTAATAATAAAACAATTAACTTTAACATATTTATATATATTATATCACTAATCAGTATAAATTATTTATGGGAATATTAATCTCTCAAAGAGTTCAAGTGCTAATTTATTTATACAATGAGAAAATTTGATTGTAATTATCATGAGTATCTATATCCTTATTTCATAAGATAATATAAACAATTAACACATGAATATCATATATATATATAGTATATAAACTATCTATATATACTATATTATAATATATACACATATACTATAATTATATATTATATAACTATATCCTATATATATCTATATATTATATACCACGTATAATATAATTATATATATCCACTACATCACTATCATTGATATCTTTATTTTTAAATGTAGGTACTCTATATTTTGACATTTAGATAAGAAGTCCTTATTGAGTTATTATGTTATTAACTATAATTGTCCTATATATATTAAGACAAATTTTTATCTATTTAGTAGTAGATGAGATAAGAAGAAAAAAACACAGTAGAAGCCTGTACATTCAGTTAGTTTCATATAATCTAACCTTAATCTTTGACTGTAGTAGATAAGTAAAGATCAGCTATCAAATACATAGCGTGAGTTGTAGTAACCTATTATATATGATATATTTTATAATAGCAATATCACTAAATTATAGCTAAATATAACATTGCTACTATACTATTTATGTAAAGTCTTGAATGTAATTCATGAAACTACGTGAAATATAGAAAAATGAACTGAAATGATTGAAATATAAAATTTATCAGACAAATTACTATATAATTAATAATATTATAATAAATTTAATTAATAATACTTAAGAGTGATTATTACAGGAAAGGTAATAGAAGTATTTCTATTCATAATTTTATTATATATTAATATCATACATGTGAAATAATTCTGAGTGAGATAATTTATAAATATAATAGAATATGAGAAAGAGAAAAGGCAGAAACACCTGAAATTAAACAGAGATCAGAAGAGATGAGAAGTAAGAGTAAGAGATGATAGACGAGAGAGTAGAGGAGAGAAGATGAAGAGATGAAGCAGATGATGATAGTAGCCCACGAGAGTTAGAAGAGAGAAGACGTAGAGAGAGATGAAAGAGAGAGATGAGTAAAGAGAGGAGTAAGAGAGTGAAAAAAGAATGGAAACAGGTATGGACTGAGAGTATTTATATATATATAAATATATATCATATATAGTATTTTGTATAATATTTATCCGCTTTTGGCTGATTTTAGATAAGGTAAGTCAATAAAATGATATATAATGAGGTGGAGATCTTCCTCAAGTAATTAATTAATTAATTTTTAATTAATAAGCCTTATCTGTGGGAAAGGAAATGCCCACCAACAATTTCTCAATTATCTCTTCACGTTTTGTTTTCGCTTAAAATCTCTCTTCTCTCTCTCTCTCTCTCTCTTCTCTCATGGTCTCTCATCTTTCTCTCTCTCTCTCATCTCCTCTCTCCTCTCTCTCTCTCTCTCTCTCTCTCTCTCTCTCCTCTCTCTCTCTCTCTAGCTCTGTCTGTCTGCTGTTCCTGTCTGTCTGTCTGTTCTTGTCTGTCTCGTCTGTCTGTCTGTCTGGTCTGTCTGTCTGTCTGTCTGTCTGTCTGTCGTCTGTCTGTCTGTCCCTGTTCTGTCCTGTCTGTCTGGTCTGTCTGTCTTCTCTCTTCTCTTCTCTCTCGTCGTCTCTCTTTCTCTCGTCTTCCTCTCGTCTCTCTCTCTCTCGTACTCTTCTTCTTTCTCTCTCTCTCTATTCTCTCTCTCTCTCTCTCTCTCCTCCCCTCTCTCTCTCTATCTCTCTTAACTTCTCTTCACTCTATTCGTTCTATTCTAGTTTCTCTCTCTCTACATACTGTTTTGGTTTTCTTTTTCTCTTCTCTTTATCTTTACTTATTCGATTCACTGTTAATTACAATTGAGACTCTCTCCTTTCCTGACCTCAAGTCATAATTTATTTTATTATTGTTTTGTCGTAATTTATTTCCAAGCCACATAGTCATGTTTCGTTCTTTTTTAATCAGCTGTTTTATCAGTAATGGAATTATTGCCTGTGTATGCTATAAAATACGGCCACGCTGATTGATGCGCTCTTCACAACAGTCACAGATTAGG
>JABUQX010053192.1:17500-32500 GCA_015478945.1 Trachelipus rathkii
GAACTTGGTGAAATAATATTCAGGCCATGTGTTTTGACACCACTGCCAGTATACATGGTAAATTAAAGCAAATATGAGCCCGCACTATAAAGAATCCAAGCTTGGCGATCACTGCTTACAAACTGGTCTGTCCGACCATCATATTTAGAAATAATAATTCTCGAATGTATTTGACAAGTGCCCTTGGAGCACCTGCTGGACCAAAGACAGCTGTTTAAATCGATTCGCCAGTGGGTAATACAATAAAAAAGACAATAACAAAAACCAAATCGAGCATTCCAAAGAAAGAGGCAATTGTTGCGTTGCTTGCTGCAAACAGAATTGAAGAAATTTCCATCCAACAGAAAAGATTATGCTGAACTTTGGGAGTTGTCTATTATAATTTTTAGAAACGTTCCTCCTAAAGTTCATTTTGTGAAACCAGGTGCCATGCGAGCAAGATGGATGGCACGATTTTATATGCATCCCAGGTGTAACTATTTAAAGTCAAATCAAAATGGACCTATGAGAGAGACTCAACTGGACGGAAAATTTGCCGGCTTTCAATATCTTTCTATGTGCGCCAGATTGGATGCAGTCACCTTAGTTGCCAAAATCACCAGGTAAGTGAACTGCAATTCTCCAGAAACTTAAGCTTATGAACGAAAAAGACGTATCTAAGCAGTTGCTGCAAAAGCTCTCTGTCGGCACTTGTGGTACCTGAACGAGGAGCTGGAGCCTCTCGCATTCTTTGACGATGAAGTCAATAATGATGTGAAGCTGCAAATGGTTCAGGCTTTAGATAGTCAGCTGTTGAAAGGCCTTCCAACAGAATAAGTCTTGATTATATGTATAAGGCTGTTTCAGAACACACACTGCCAAGTTTCATTACCTCAAAAAGCAAACTTTTCTTCGAGAAGTTGCCACTCCCAACATCATTTTTTCAATCCGATCCTTCGGAATGGAGTAAAAATAATGAATACATTAAGGCAAAAAACTATGTAGAAAAAATGAATGTTGTTAATGATAATGATGAAAGGGTTGCTGCTTTAATACAGTCCTTTAACACCCATCTTACAAAAAATGAAGAGCAGCTGCAGTATATCTTGCAGATCGTAGAAAGGTACAGAGATGTGTTTTCAAAATCAACAAAGTTTGAAATGAGAAAGGCACATTTGGAGTAATTATTAGGTGTACCTTTGTGAATTAGGCCTACTGGGGATACCATGTTAATAAAACGCGCCGGCTGTCGTTACCCCCTGTGGTGGTGTGGAAATTCGACATTTAAGACATATTATAACACATTTCAGGTGCCTGGCGACAGCACTAAATATGATTAATTTTGGAAGAAATTTAGTGTGCGGGCTTCTTTTGCAAACAGTAACAATATAAGAGGGTATGCTACTCAATTTTCGAAAAAACTAGCAACACTAGCATAAACACAATGTCCCACATGCCCTCCACATATATATTATATTATATATATATATACTATATATATATAATATATATTATATATATATATATATATACTATATATTATATATTAATATATATATATATATATATATTAGTATATATATTATATAATATATATATATATATATTATATAATATATATATATATAGTATATATATATATATATATATATATATATATATATATATATATAATATATATATGTAAATATATATATATAATATCATATATATATATATATATATATATATATATATATATATATATATATAATATATATTTATATATTACTATATATTATATATATATCTATGATATATATCTATATATATTATATATATATATATATATATATATATATATATATATTGCTAAATTCTAAATATCTGATTTCCATATCTCAGAATTAGAATTTCAATTTCTTTTTTGTTACATCCATATTCTCTGTACTTTTTGAGTGTGTGAGAGAAAATAGCATTTAAATTTTCTTCTGTGCATTAATCATGGAACAGAAAGCATAATAAAAGCGTTTTTTACGGTTATAATACAGAAAATGAATAAAAATGAAATAATCTTTGGATCTAATGGATTTCAAGCTACTGTTTACTGAAATTTTACCCAAAATATGAGGAGGATTTAATAAGGATCTAAAGGGGGTCATGTCTTGGGAGAGGAGTTGCAGTGTTAGGGAGGGGTAAAGTGAAGCTCAGCCGAGATCCACATCCCACGGCAATATCATATCCCTTGGAGACCGTAAACCCACAGGCAGCTTCAGATCTATCTATCTATCTATCTATCTATCTATATATATATATATATATATATATATATATATAGATAGAAAAATATATATATATACTATATATATATATATTTATACAAATAGCATATATATATATTATACATATATATATATATATATATATATATATGTATATAATATATATATATATATATAATATATAATATATATAATTATATATATATATAGTTATGATAAGATATATATATATAGTACTATATATAGTATTTATGATATTATTTAAGTTATAAGATTAATATAAGTATATGTAGTGAGGTAATTAGTATATTATAAGAGTGAGTTTAGTATAGAGTATTAAGGTAGTTATATAATATAATATATTAATAGAGTATTATAGGTTAAAGTTATATATAAGAGTGGTAAGTAGAGAGTGGTGGTAGAAATATATAGAGTAGGGTTATAGTACTGTAATGGTATAAGTATATTAGGTATTATATATATATAAATATGATATATATAAGAAGTGATAGTATTATATATGTATATAGAGTAATTATATAGTATATATATAATTAAAAGTATATATATATATAATAAGTGGTATATATACATATATAATTATCTATGATAAAGTGGGCTATGTATAGTAAGTATATAGTATAGTATATAGTAAGTAAGTTATAGCGTAGTTATTATATATATTATAGATTAGGTATTATATTATATATAAAGAGTTAGGTATATTAAGTAATAGTATATAATGATATGACAAGTTATATAGTATAAAGTATATATTTATGTATAATAGTAGTTAATATAAGATAGGTGTGTATAAGTTATATAATATAGTATATATGAGTATAAGCATATATATAGAAGTATATAGAATAGTATGATGTTTCTTTACTGTATTAGTGTAGTATTGATATAGATAGTTATATAAAGTATATTATATAATATTAGTATTAATATATAGAGTTGAGGTATAATAGTATTATAGTAGTTAGGTTTATATGTATATATTAAGTATAGAGTGGTAGTAGAGTTGGTAGTAGAGTGATGATATTAGTTAAGAGTGGTATTTGTGAGTTAGGGTATTTAGATAGTATAGAGGTGGTTAGTGGCTGATATTTATGATTATAAGAGTGGTAAGTAGAGTGCGTTAATAAGTTAGAGTAGATGGTAGTAAAGTATCGTTGTATGAGTATAAGTTAGGTTATATATTAGTTGTTGGTTTATGTATTATATATAATATATATAAAGTTAGTTAGTATATAAGTAGAGTGTAGTAGTATAATGAAGTATGGGATATTGTAGATATTAGGTAGGTTAATAAAGGTGGTAGTAGAAGTGGTATAGTAGATGTTGGTTTTGTGAGTGGTATTATTTTGGTGGTAATGGTGTGTGTATAAGTGCCTAGAGTGGAAGTAAAGACCTCTTATCGTAAATGCCATTGGGGGAGAGTTCATATTAGTCTAGTAAAGTACGATATGGGTAAAATTAATTACCGAGTGGTTGTTGTAGGATCTATGTCACAGGTATAGGAATTAAGTGGATTTAAATGACTGTCTCTGAGATAGGACGATGAGAGAATTGGAGATGGAGTAGAGTAGTTTATCAGAGGATGGTTGTAACTGTTGTGGAGTAAAGGGTCCAGTTATGTGCTTGTAAGTCAGAAATAACACAGAGTGGGGCTTATGTTATTGAAGATGATTTTTGAGGTATCTGTGGGAGGATCGTGTATGGTTGTAGAGAGGTAGTAGAGTGGTAGTAGAGTGTTGTAGAGTGGTAGTAAAGAGGTAGTAGAGTGGTAGTAGTAGAGTGGTTGTAGAATGGTTGTAGAGTAGCTAGTAAACGTGGTAGAGAGTGGTAAGTTTGAGGTTGGTTTGCGTAATCTGTCCATAGTAGAGGGTGGAAGTAGAGTGGTTGAAGAGTGGTAGTAGTGTGTGCCCGGAACTGAGAGAGAGAGAAATGTGTGGGACTTGTATATAAGTATCGAAAAGGGGGTAATGGTTGGAATCTTTATTGGGATTTCTGATATGATTCAGTTAGACGTTGGTAAGTGGTGTTGGAGATAGAGTTGGGTAAGTTTAGACAGAAGTGGTTTAGTTAACTCTGATCGTATGTAAATCTTGGTAATTCTATTTTAAGTAGTAGGCTAGATAGAGAATAGGGAATTATGTCTATAGCAGAGTGTTTCTGTTTTTCGTATATGAGTTTCCGGAGTGAGTTAATGAGTTATATGATAGAGAGTGCGCTAGCATAGAGTGGTAAGTTATAGAGTATCTTATGAGTTAGATAGTGTAGTATATATAGTATAATGTGATAGTTAGAGTGGTTTAGTTAATAAGAGTTGAGTATATATAAAGTGGTAGTATTAGAAGTGGTTTTGTATATACTGGTAGTTAGTGTTGTAGTTTATAAATACGTGGTTAATAGTAGAGTATGTAGTTAATAGTATGAAGTTTATTGTAAAGTGGTGTAGAGAGTGGTATAGTTAAGTGAGCGTGGTAGTTAAAGTGGTGTTATTGTAAGTGGTAGTAGTAGATGAGTGGTATAGTAGATAGTGTAATGACTAAGTAGAGTGGTTATGTAAGAGTATGGTAATAGTAGAGTGGTATAGTATGATGTTAGGTATATGTGTAGAGTGGTAGTAGTTTAAGTATGTGGTAGTAAGAGATGGTTGTTGAGCACGAGTGAGTAGTCCAGGAGTTATGTAAGAGTGCGTAGTAGAGTGGTCCATTGTAGAGTGTGGTAGGAGCTACTACTGGCAACGTTACGACTACACTAATTGTACGTTGGCTCAGAGAGTGATGAGTGGAGTAGAAACGCCGTAGTACAAGGACAGGCAGAGGACTTAAAGAATGTAGAGTAGGGGAGAAGGATTGTTGTAAAGTTTGCAAAGGTAGGAAAAACGTGACAAGAAGATGGAAGTTATGGACTATCCACAAGAACGTAGTTAATAAGAGGTGAGCAGAGGTAAGGATAGAAGCACACAGGAGCAGAGAACTAAGGAGCTGTATGTTTTGATCTAAGTAGATTCTAAGACAGAGAACCTTCAGTAGGTATGTGTAGTGGCTGTCACAGAAGAGTGGTCTGTAGAGGTGGTAGTAGAGTAATAGTAGAGTGGTTCCGTAGAGTGGTGCTTTAGTGACGTGTTCGTGGGGTGATGCGTAGAAAGGTGGTGGGTACGAGTTGGCGAAGGTTGGAAAAGGTTCCTTTCGAGCACATTGCCCAGGACTACGGGTGTAGCCGTATTTAGAAAAATAGAAGATGAGTGAATGCAAGTCAGAGTGGTAAGCGTGACATAGCAGCGGTGTCCTCGAGAGTGGTAGTAGAGTGGTTGTAGAGTGGGTAGTACAGTGGTAGTACAAAGAATAGGAGAGTGGGCAAGTTGAACTAGAAAGTACAGAAGATGTGGGGGGTTCAGTTATTTGAGTAAAGGTGCCTTGTGTATTGGGTCTTTAGAGTGGGGTATTAGAGTTGACTAGCTCGGAGCACGAGTCATTAAAAGTCCAAGAAGGCGGTGTGATAAGCCTTAAAGAGAGGTCCGGCCCCCATAGTGAGATAGTGTGTGGTAGAACAGTACTACCAAGTGGTTTATTGACAAGGGCGGGAATGAGATCCCGGCTTGTAGTATGCATGTGAGGAGTGGTAGGTACAGAAAAGCTGAGGAAAGAGGGAATATAGATAGAGTGCACTGGGTCAGAGTTATAACAGGAACTCACCGAGTGTGTCTTTGAGGCCGTCTCTTGTCAAAGTGGTAAGTGCAAAAAGAGTGGTGGGTAGAGTGGAACTTGTAGCGTTTGTGAGTAATTGAAGAGTTTCCTAAGAAGACATAGTAGTTAGATGGGTTTAGCTTTATTGTTAAGAGGAGACCATAGTAATTTTAATTAATTTGCGCTCTAGGAAGAGACAGGAGAGAAGTGAGCGCGTACGAAGATTGACGATAGGAAAAGTGTAGAAGGTGTCTTAGAGATGGGTAGAGATTAGTGAGAAGTTGGGTGTTTTATGAAAGAATTATAAGTTTTCACAGGGATTTGAGACGATTGGAGGCAGGGACACTTGTAGACGGTAAAGATTTACGTATCTAGCAGAATCGAGCTGGAGAATGTATGATTTGATAACCCAGGAGTACTTCAGTTCAATTAAGATGTATGTATATATATAAGTTATAGATAGTTAGGTATTAGTTGAGATAGGTATAATTATTAAGAGGTATATGGTTTATAAGTAAGAGGTGTGGTATATATATTAGAAGATGTAGGTGTTAATAGTATTAGAGTGGTTGATTAAGTAATGTATTTATATGTAGTAAGTATGTTGGGTTAAGTTATATTAAGAGTCGGTATATTATATATATATTTATTAGAGTATACTAGTAGAGTGGTAGATATATTAGGAGTTATTACGTTTAATATGATTAAAGCTAAGTCTTACATGTAAAAAAACATGCCAGTATACTATGGTTAAATAAGAGTTTATATAGGATATTGAGTATAATATGGGTAGTAGAGTGTAGTATATGATGAGTGGTAATATGTTAAGTTCTCAGTTAGGTATAGTAGAGATGTTTTAATTTTAAATATGAAATAAAATGATAATTTTCCTTAGTAGTATATAGGTATTCAGTATTGTCTGAGTTAGGTAGTAGAGTATGATAGTAGATAAGTTAGGTATGTATTAAGATATAGTTAGTAATTATTGTAGATATTGATAGTTGATAGATAGTGGTTAGTTAAAGAGTGTAGTATAATATAAGTGGATATTACGGTTAAGTTATTAGAGAGTATGTATGATAAGTTAGAAGTGGAATGATTGTGAGATAAAAATTAATGATAGTGTATAGAGCTAAAGTATGTTGGGGTCCTTACTGTTAAGTAGGAGGTTGTAGAGTGGTGGTTTCGGAGAACGTTATTTTAGGGGAGATGGAGTTTATAAGTAGTAATTGTCTCATTAACAATCAAAGTTGGTTAACATGTATAATTATAATAGTAACAATTTATGAATAAATATTCATTATTTTTTTTTTTGTAGTAAAGTGGTTGTATAATACTAGCTTATGACTCTATCCTGATAGTAAGAAGTGGTAGATTATTTTTGCCGGATAGCTTATCGTTTATTTATTTAAACGCTTTGGTCGTTAGTTTGATATTTACTTTTTGAGAGCTGCATTTGAGAAAAGATAAATAGATATTCATTTGCAATAGAAGAGATTTTTTCTCTATGTTTTGACATCAAACTAAAGTATATTTAAATATTTCGACGGTGAAGTTTTTTTGAAACTCGCTGATATTCCATTTGTAACTTCTAGAGTAGAGTCAATTAAGCCGTGGTTTGTAGATGGTGTAGAAATGGTGTTGTTTATAGAAATGAGAATATAGGAGTGTGGGATTTCTATAATAGATGAAAATAAAGGCGAAATGATGTGTGTTATTTATGTATTAATTAGAGGGTAGTATTATATAATAGAGTGGTAGTATTAAGAGTGGTGTAGATGAGAGTTTAGTATAGTATTATGTTAACAAAGATGGTAGGAGAGATAGGAAATATGATAACCACAAGCATAATTTAAGGAAGAATACTGTGTAGATGGTAGAGGGGTTAGTTTAAGTGTAGTAGTTAAGATTGAGTGTTATAGATATATATATATTATGATAGTGTATATATATATATATAATAGAGTTGTACTTTGTATACACTACATATTATTATATTTATATATTAGATAGTTGGTATGTTATATTATAGAAGTGGTATAAGTTAGTATATATAATAGGTATATTAGGTATAATAGGTATATTAGAATAGTGTGATAGATATAGAAGGTGGTTTTAGTGAATTGGTTATAGTTTAATAGTATAGTATATTGATATAAAGTTATACATATATATATAAGTATAAGTTGGTATATTAGTTATTATATGAGTGTGATATAAGTAGAGTGTAGTTTGTATTATATATAATTATATAAGTATAAGTTAATAGTATATATATATATATAGTATAGAATTAGGGTTAGTTAATTAAGTTTATGATATTTATATAGTCATGAGTATATATATATATATTATGTGATAGTATAGAGTTATATATATATATATGAGTTATATAAGTAAGTTAGGTATATATATAATGTATATAAGAATATTATAGTATATTATAATATAGTATTATAAGAGTGGTTTGTATAGAGTGGTAATAGTTATATATTTAACGCATATAGTATTAGGTAGTTAAGTATAAGTATGTATAGTTGTATGTTAGAGTTGGAAGTAGAGGTTAGGTATAGAGTATATTTAGGTAGTTATATAAGATGAGTATGTAGATTATTATGTATAGAGTGGTAATTATAGTTATGTTATAGTTGTATTGTATTATAGAGTATATGGTATATAGTAATTATAGTATAATCAATTATTTTAAAGTTAATGTATAGTTGTATATATATATCTTTGGAAGGGAGTTAAATATTTTTGTATATTCCATAAAAGTATTTATAGTTTAAAATTGTAAATATAGTACAGTTTAGTGTATAAGTATAGAGTGGTATATTGTAATTGAGTTATGAGTGTTATATATAAGTAGTATTATGTATAGTTTAGTTAATAGATAGTTAGGTAGTAGAGTTATTATATTATATATTGTTATAATAATTAGTGGGTTACGTTATGTAATGAGTAATATAAATAAGATACGATGGTTATAATTGTAGTAATATGTAGACGTAGTTATAGATAATAGTATATTGAGTGAGTTGTATATAATAATAGATAGTATATATATTGTAGTTAATATTAAGTAAGTTTAATATATAGGAGTATTATGTATGAATAGTTGAGTAATATATAAGAATTTCCGTAAATGATAAGGATAGTATTATCAGTCCATTATCAGTATTTCTCAGACTTGTAAATTTCTGTTATCGGTTTATTATGCGATATTAGTGGTATAGTTTTTTTATATATAAGATATAGTTAGGTTTATATGTATAAGATATGTGGTAGTAAGAGTGGTATATAGTATTAAGAGTTAGGTGTTATATATATATATATTATATATAATAAGTATAGATGTAATATATATATTAGAAGATGAGTATAGTAGTAGCATACATAATAGTTGTATGTAGATGTGATTATAAGTTAAAGATTGTAGGTTGTATATAAATAGTGGGTTGTATAGAGTGGTATAGTTATAGAAGTTTGAGATATAGTAGAGTGGTATAGGTATTGTATATTATATAAAGATTGAGGGTAGTATTATATATATAATATATGAAGTGGTTATTGTATATATTGATTATATTGATAGTAGGTATATTAGATTAGATAAGTGTGTTATAGTTAATAGAGAGTGTAGATTGTATATAAGTAGTGGAAGTAGTAATAGTGGTTATATCATATGATATTATAGATAGAGTATGGTTATAGTATAGAGTGGTTATAAGTCTTAATATAAGATAAGTGTAATATGTATATTAAGTAAGTGGATAGTATTATAAATAGTATATTATAAGAGTGTAGTATAGTAGTAATAAGCAGTATTAGTGTAAGTTATAAGATTGGTATTATGATAGAGTGGTTAATAGTAGAGTAGGTATTAATTGATATATATATATAAGTGGTAGTTTATAATGTGGTTTAGTTATATACTAGTGGTTATAAGAGTGGGTTAAGTACATAGTGGGTAGTATTATAAGTATAAGTGGTATATTTATATAAGTAATAATAGATAGTGTAGTAATAGTAGATAAAGTATGAGGTTATTAGAGATATAAGTAAGTGGTATATATTATATAATGATTAAGAGTGGAAAGTAGAGAGAGTATGAGGTTGTAATATATATATATATACGTAGATATAAACCACTTAAACGTAGTTTTAAATATTTATATATATTAAGAGTTAGGGGTAGTATAGAGTGGTATATATATTTAGTATATAGATTAGTTAGTAGTATAAAGTATAACGAGTGGTAAGTAGATGTAGAAATCGATTGTTGTTTTTAGTGTATAGTTAAGATTATATATAGATGAAATATAATATATATTATATTAAGTATATTTAAGAATTAGATTTTAACTTATTTCAGCAGCCATATATGATTATAATAAGAGTGGTCATTATAATAGTATATATATAATAGACTAGTATATATAAGTATATATGTAGTTATATTAGTATATGAATGAGTGGTATATATATAGTTTATTATATGAGAGTGGTATGTTAGTTGTAAGAGGTGGATAGTTATGAAGTTAGTATATAGTAGTATATAAGTTAGGTTATTGTATTAAGAGTATATGGTATAAGTTAAGTTAAGAGTGGTAGTGAGTTAGGTATTATTATATTGAACTTAAAATTCAATGAAATATGGGGCTTGAAGAAAACTATTAATCCGATTCATTAGTACTATTAAAGATTTTGTTTTCGTCATGTTTTGACACACTCGTATTAAATGTACCAATTTGTGGCCAGGTAAAGGTTTTTTTTTAGAAAACCCATAAGTTCTGCATTGGTGTAATGCTATAAATTACCACAATGTAGATTAGTGGTTTATAAAATGTGTCATAATCATCCAATTGTAAAAGTTTTGAGTATATTTATATGTATAGATAAGTGGTAAGTAGTAAGTTATGGTTATTATATTAGAGTATAAGTTGAGTATGTAGAGTAGTGATAGTATAGATTGATTATTAGTATAGATATAGTAGGGTAGTAGAGTTTATGGGTAGTAGTAAGTGTAGTTATAGTAGAGTGGTATAGTAGAGTGGTATTAGTATATGAGTTGGTTATAAGTTAATATATAATAGTATAAGTGGGTAGTATAATTAAGTGGTTGTATTAAAGAGTGGGTATAAGTTTAGTTAAAGTAAAGTGTATATATATATTAAGTTATATATAGGTGGATATTAAGTAGTAGTACTTAGTTAAGATGTGGTTAAGTTATAGACGTATGGTAAGTAGTAAGTATGGTTGTAAGTGGGTATAGTAAGAGTAGTATAGAATTAAGTGGTATTTATATAAGACTGGTATAGTTATATATAGAGAGTGGTAGTATATAACTAGTTGGATACGTTAAGAGTGTATAGTATTAAAGAGTTTTTATGATAAGTATGGTTATATATTATAGTATAGAGTTGGTTTATAAGAGTTAGTTAGTAGCATAGATGTATTGATTAAAATAGTGTAGTAGTATATGAAGTGGTTATGATGTAAGATGGTATAGTAGTTATTTTGTGAAGAGTGGTTTATATTGTAGAAGTGGTTATATAGTTAAAGGAGGTGGGTTGGTAGGAGTGTATAGTATTAAGTATAAGAGGGTAGTAATAAGTAGTGGTATATTAGAGTAGAGTAGGTAGTAATAGTTTTAATATTATAAGAGAGTGTAGTTAATGATAGAGTGGTTCTATAGTCAACTGAATCTTTTCTCCTTATATTAAAAGTATTATATAATTAATATTAAGTGTGGTATTAGTAGAGATTTGGTATAAATCAAATTGTCAAAAATATCTATTTGTATTGTTATTTAATAAGATATGGTACGTAGTAGATTGTGTTTGACTATATAAAGTTAGGTTAATAAAAGTGGTATAGTTAAGATGATTGGTTTGATATTATTTAATGAATGTAGGTAGTATAGAATATAAGTAGATATAGTTAATATAGAAAGATGTATTGATTGTGAGTGGTAGTTAAGTAAAGTATTATAATTAAGTTAGAAGTGGTATATTGTTAACATAGAGTTGTGTAGTATATATTAAGAGTGGTATTAAAGTAGTAATAGTAGAATAATATAGTAGTATAGTAGTATTAGTATATATAATGAGTAGGTATATATATTAAAAGTTGGTTTTGAGATAAATGGTTTACAAAGATGTATATTATTCTATAATAAGTGGTAGTATAGAGTGGTTATATGTTAAGAGTGGTTAAGTTATGTAGTATATATTAAAGAGAGAAAAACATTGGAAAAAGCAATAAAATTTACTAATAGAGTACTAAGTTATAGGTTGAGAATAGATATATAGCATCAATAAGAGAAATGAAAGAAAAAGGAGAAATAGATGAAATAGTTTGGAATGGTACTAAAAATCAACTGGCAGATGTACTAACGAATAAAGTATGAAAGGAAATGATATATTAGAATGTGTAACAGATGATTTTTTTTTGTCTTTGATGGTTATGTATGTGTTTAACAATTTGCCTATTAAAAGGTGACGGGGAACTGTATCAAATGCATTGTTAGGTGTTTATTGATACAATAATAGTATATCGAGGGGGAGGGAGTTTGGTTCAAACCAGTAAAAATGTTTTGAGTTAGAGAGTGGTAGTAGGAGAGTGGTAGTATGAAGTTCGTCTTACCATTAAACCATGTTATGAATAGGTAGTAAGAGGGTTTGTAGAGTGGAGGTAGAGAGAAGTTGTTAAGTGTGTAGTTATAGTATATATATAATTATATATATATATATATATATATTATATTATTATAATTATATTAAATCCTTATTATTGAAGTATTATCCCAAGTAGTTTGGTAGTTAGAGTTTGGTTGTAGCAGTGGTAGTATAGAGTGGTTTATTTCAGACTTAGATTTGTAGTAAGTTTCTTAGATTAGTGGGTTTAGTAGAGTGGTGGTTGGTTAGAGTTTAAGGTCGATCTTTAGTAGTTTATAAATATATAAAGTTGGTATAGTAAGGGTGGTTGTAGAGTTGAGTAATGAAGAGTGGTAGTATAAGAGTGGTATATTAAAGAAGTGGTATAGTAGAGTGGTTATGGTAAAGTGTATATAGTTATAAGAGTGGTATGTAAGAGTGGTTTTGTCGAGTGGTATAGTAGAGGTGTAGTAGAGTGGTTGTATAGAGTGGTATATATTAGTTGTAGAGTGGTATAGTTATAGAAAGTGGTTGTTAGAGTGTGATAGTTAGAGTGGTAGTTAAGAGTGGTTGTTAAAGAGTGGTTATATATGTAAGATAGTGGTTATGTATTACAAGCGTATAGATTATAAGATAGTTGGATAGTAGAAGTGTATTATGTTATGAGATGGTAGTATGAAGTGGTAGTAAATACTATTGGTTGTAGTAGATGGAAGTTAAGAGTGGTAGTAGTAGATTAGAGTAGTAGATACGTGGTTGTAGAATGTTATTTAACGTTAAGAGTGTGTACGTAGCAGTGGTTGTATTAAGAAGATCATGGTTGTAATAGTGGGTTTGATAGAGTTAGTATAGTTTAAGAGGTGGATTAAGTTTATGAGTGAGATTTAGTATAAGTAAGTGGTAGTAAAGTGGATTGTAGAAGAGTGGGTTAGTGGAAGGTGGTTAGTGAGTGGTTATATCGCGTCAGTTGGTAGTAGAGTGGTTAGTAGAGTGGTAGTAGAGTGGTTGTAATGTGGTAGTAGAGTAGTAGTACAGCGGTGGTTAGGATACAAAGTGATGGGTTGTAGAGTGGTAGTAGAGGGTGGTAACTCAGATGGTAGCAGAGTGTATTACGAGATGGGTTTGTAGAGGTGGTAAGTAATGCTCGCGTAGATAGAGTGGTTTGCAGAGTGGGTAATAGTAGTGGTAAGCTAGAGTGGTTGTAGAGTGGTAGTAGAGTGTTGCGAGTAGTGTGCCGTGGTGGTAAGCGACTGGTAGTAGAAGTAAGTGGTAAGTAGAGTGGTAAGTAGAGGGTAAGTAAGAAATTGCTTTCATAACATGGAGTGCGGAGCGTGGTAGTTAGCGAGAAGTGGGGTAGTTAGAGAGTGGTGTAGGTCGAGAGGTGCGGATCGTTGTAGTAATGAGGGTAGTAGAGTTTGTTGTAGAGTGGCAAATTTAAGATAAGGAGCAGTGGTGTAGAGTGGTAAGTTGAGTGGTAGTAGAGTTTGGGTTGTAGAGTGGTTAGAAGAGTGGTGTAGAGTGGTAGTAGAGTGGTGAAAGAGTGGTAGTAGAGTGGTTTATATGAGTTAATGGTAGAGTGGTAGTAGAGTTGTAGTAGAGTGGTTGTAGAGTGGGTAGTAGAGTGGTAATAGAGTGGTTGATATAGTGGCTAGTAGAAGTGGTTTAGTGAAGGTCGCGAAAGTAGAAAGTGGCTAGTAGGAAGTGGGTAGTTAGAGTGGGTAGTAGAGTGGGTTGTAGAAGTGGTAGTTAGAGTGATAACAGTAGAGTGGGTAGTAGAGTGATTGTAGAGTGGTTGTAGAGTGGTAGTACAGTGGGAATAAGAGTGGTTGTAGAGTGGTAGTAGAGTGGTTTGAAAAGTGATAGTAGAGTGGTAGTATGGGGTTGTAGAGTGGCAGTAGAGTGGTTAGTACAGTGGGTAGTACGAAGTGGTTGGTAGAGTAGTAGTAAGCAGTGGGTAGTAAGAGTGGTATAGAGTGGTTGTGAGTGGTAGTAGAGTGTTTAAGAGTGGTTGTAAGAGTGGTAGTAAGTGGTTGTAGAGTGTAGTGAGTGGTAGTAGATTGGTAGTAAGAGTGGATTTTGTAGAGTGGATAGTTAGGTGGTGTTGCGGAAGTAGCTAAGAGTAGTAAAAAGATGTTGGTTGCTAGAGGAGTGGTAGTCTCTTTTAAGTGGTAGTTGATCCGGCAGACTGGTAGCTTATGTAGTTGTGGTAAAAAGAAGTGAGAGGGTTATTGTAGAGTGGTAGTGTATTCAACAGTGGTGTATAGTTTAAAGAATATCGCTAGTATTGGTATTGGTTATAGTGTGGTATCTAGAGTGGTAAGTTAAAGAAGTGGTAGTAAAGATGTGGTATAGTATAATTTTTATTTTAAAGTTTATAACATAATTATGATGGTAATTAGA
>JABUQX010053192.1:37500-40000 GCA_015478945.1 Trachelipus rathkii
TACCGCAGGCTGACAGGAACATCTTACGTAACTACTTGTACAGAGAAGAAAATCATCTACCTCCACTACACATAACTTGGTTTGATGAAAACAATTTGTGAAGGCCCTGGATCATGATGGTGAATGCTTCCGCTATATATGTTCAACGTTTCCTGGTCTGAGTGACGAGAAGAAAAACCTGGGATATTTGATGGCCCAAATACGGACACTCCTCCGTGATGCTGCCTTTGCTACAACAAAGACTGTGTTAGAGGCAAGAGCGTGGAATGCTTTTTCAGATGCAGCACAGAATTTTCTGGGGAACAGGAAAGCCGAGAACCACTAACATTGTACAGGAACTGCTAGACAGTTTCATTCTCATTGGGTGTAGAATGAGTATAAAGTTCACTAACTTACATTTTCACCTAGAAAATTCCGGATAACCTGCGATGTTAGTGACTGAGCAGGGTGACGCTTCCATCAAGATCTAAGTTCAGGGGAAGGACGTTGCAGGACAAGTGGGGTATCAATATGATGGCCGACTATTGTTTGGGCTTGATGAGGGATATTCCAGACGCTATGCACTGTAGATCGTCTACGAAGAGAAAGTTATCTACCAATCCGAGTATGCTTTACACTTAACTAACCCATTCTTCATTAATTCATTGTTGTCCCAATTAGCTCTTTAGTTCATAGTTTATTATCATGTTTAATACATATATCTCATCAAAGACCATGTAATCCTATCATTGCGATTGTTTCTTCCTATCATATATCCAATATATATATATTATATATATATATATATATATATATATATATATATATATATCTTATATATATATTTTATCTCTTTATATATATAAGTATATAATATATTATATATTATATATATTAATATATAATATATATATATATATATATATATATTCCAATAATTGTGATAGACCCTCTTGAAAAAGGTAAAAATCATAAAATTTTACAAATCTGTGTTACACATAATATCTCACAAATGCGATGTGATATGCAAAAACCGATTACATTTTTGGAATCAGCACATCAATAATCAATTGCAAAACCCCGTCCAAGAAATTTCATGTTTACCAGTGTTATATACAAAGTAATAAAACAAAAAGTAAATAACTATTTCTTACCTATAGCAAACCATTCACATATTAAAAATAATTAAATGAAAATTGAAAAGTTTCGTAGTTAAAGATATAAACTAAACTTCATTTGAATAAGCTCTAAGGTTAAAATGACAGAACATTAGCAGTTCCCAATTTTCAGGGGATAACCTATTTTTTGTGGCTTCATAAATATTTCTCCTGTTCTAAATATTCTTTTCACTTTCGACTGATGACGGTGGAGTTGAAAGGGTATTTTATTGCTAGTTTTTTTCAAAATTCATAAAACTATTTCCAGTGTTTTTTCCACAATTGAAGGAATATCATTGTCTTCACTGGTCAAAGTAGGCAAAAACTTAAATATTTGTTTATTTCTTGATGTAATTCCGTATGTAGCCCTTTTACCTTTATGTACAGTAATCACATCGTCAGAAGAATGGACTTTCATTTTCACTCTCACTTTCTTTCTGTATGAACGATTTTGATGCCACAATTCTTTAAAACAATCCATTAAAGAAATGAAAATGAACCTTCAGCTTCACTTTCCCCACTACGTAAATCATCGTCAGCAGAAGAGTCAGGAGCTAAATTTTCATGCATTTCTTTCCATGGCTCAAACGACCATCATTTTTAGCTGATTCATCTGATTCCATTTGAAAAAATTGCTTTTGAATCGCAGATCTAAGGAAAGTAGCTACACACAAAGATTTATCACAGAAACTTTTAGAAAGTCTTTTTCTACTGATTTCTTAAGCTCTTTAACGAGTGTAATTATTCACTGAAGCTTTTGCTTTTAATTGCCTTATTTAAAAATAGATTTATTGCAAAAATGGAAGGGATCACTTGGGCGACTGTTACTTCACGTTTAATGCTTGTTTTAGTGATGTTGTCAAATGGCTCAAGTTAATGGAATAATTTTGCCACTGAAAATCAGTCAACATTTTCTGATTGCATTCAGCAGCGTATATGGATAGGGGAAATTTTTGTTCAAACAATCTTTTAAGCATATAATAAGTTCTGTTCCAGCGTGTAGGAAACGTCCTGAATTAATTTATGCTGTTTGACATTCAGCTGCCTCTGTAAAGTTTTAAGCTTTGCACCTGCCGTTGCTGAATGGTGAAAATGAGAGGATATGCTTCTGCAAGTAAATAAAATATCTTTAACAGACTTCTGACATAATATTGAATCGTGAATGCATAGTTGCAACATGTGAATAAAGCATGAAATTGATAGCAAGCCACTCTCCCTTATACCAGCTACCATGTTTGGTCCATTATCCCGTATCAACTAAATGAATTCTATTTTTTTGGAATATCGAAAAATGACAATGGCCCTTATAGGATCTGACAAATGACAAAGATTTTTGCCATATTGGTTACAAAATTTGGCTATAT
>JABUQX010053192.1:52500-67500 GCA_015478945.1 Trachelipus rathkii
TGTTAACTTTGGATTTTTTTTTTAAAGTTGTTATAAATGAAGATGGTCTGATATTTTGTGATATTTGCAAATAAAAAAATTATTTACATATTATGTAGAAAATAATTGTCAGATTATTCGAAAGAACTACTCGAATATTCAATAATGTTTATGATTAGTTAAATAACGAATATAAATAACTATATACCAATTATCTTGAAGCATTAATAAAAAATTTCTCAAAATATCATTGTAATCATTATTAATTAACAATGTGCTCTCTCTCTCTCTCTCTCTCTCTCTCTCTCTCTCTCTCTCTCTCTCTCTCTCTCTCTCTCTCTCTCTCTCTCTCTCTCTCTCTCAATGCTCTTTATATCTTTGTCTGTTACTCAAAGTAAACATACATTAAAGTAATTAAAAAATTAAAAATTAAACATTGAAAGTAATAATTTTTCACCTTACGAATTATATATAACTAAGATTTTCATAACCAACTAAAGTGAAAATGAATCTGTGGCGTACGTAAGGAGGGAGGGAGGGGGATTGGCTGAGCGGCTGTGGCTCCTCTCGAAAGTTTGATGAAATCACAATTTTTTTCAAAATTTTCAAATAAAATCAAAGAAAATGTGTAAAAACAGAAAAAATTGGTACTCTGGAGAGATTCATCAGCCCCCTCCAAGAAACATAGCCCCCTCCCCCCGAAAAACATACTGCGGCCTGTGGGTCAAAGAGCGAAAAAATAACTTCAGGATATATATATATATATATATATATATATATATATATATATATATAATATATATATAATATATATATATATATATATATATATATATATATATATATATATATATATATATATTTGTATATATAATATATATATAAATATATACCATTATATAAGCTGAGAGAGAAATTGAGAGTTAAATTTTTATTAAAGCAGTTTCACAGCTAATGAAATATATGTATATAAAAACAAAGATGAAATTTCATTAAAAACGTCAATTTAAGAGGAATAAAACTATTAATAAATTCTTTCTGCTTTTTGAAATTGCATTTCAATGAAACACATTATTTTTTCAAATGCTGAAAATACCGTTAAAAAACCCCATTATTAAACTCTACCAGAAACATGTTTAAATTGTTCAATATAGGAAGAAGAGAAATTGAATATAGCAATTGGAAGGTGAAATAGTAGGAAAAAGCGTAATTTTAGAAGTTAAAATTTTTTATTAAAACAGGTTTTCACAATTAATGAAATATTTGGTATAAAAAAACAAATATTGAAATTTCATTAAAAAAGGTCAATTAAGACACCTAAACTATTAATAAATTCTCTTTTCTGCTTTTGAAATTCATTCAATGAAACACTAATATTCAAAGCTTATTGTTTTTGGAAAAATACCGTAAAAAACTCAATTTTAGGATTACCAAATAATTTCAAATGTTGAATTTAGGAAAAATCGTACTTTTAAGAGTCTAAATGTGTAATGTGAAAATTAAGAAAAGCGTAATTTTAGAAGTTAAATTTTTTATTAAAACATGGTTTTCACAACTAATGAAAATTGGTATATAAAAACAATATTGAAATTTCAATAAAACGTTAATTAAAGACACCTTGAAACTATTAATAAATTCTCTTTTCTGCTTTTTAAAATTGCATTTCAAGAAACACATTATTTCAAATGCTGAAAATACCGTTAAAAATCAATTTTAAAATTACCAATTATTCAAATGTTGAAATATAGGAAAATCGTACTTTTAAGAAGTCCTAAAATTGTAAAGTGAAAATTTAAGGAAAAGCTTAATTTAGAAGTTAAATTTTTTATTTAACAGGTTCACATCTAATGAAATATTTTTATATAAAAACAAATACTTTGAAATTTCATTTAAAAAAACGTCAATTTAAGACACCTAAAACTATTAATAAATTCACTTTTCTGCTTTTTGAAATTGCATTTCAATGAAACACATTATTTTTTCAAATGCTGAAAATACCGTTAAAAACTCAATTTTAAGATACCAAATAATTTCAAATGTTGAAATTTGGGAAAAATCGTACTTTTAAGAGTTCTAAATTTGTAATGTGAAAATTTAAGAAAAAGCGTAATTTTAGAAGTTAAATTTTTTATTTTTATTAAAACAGGTTTCCACATCAAGTGAAATATGTTTATATAAAAAACAATTGAAATCATTTAAAAAACGTCAACTCAAGACACCTAAAACTAAAAATAAATTCCTTGTCGCTTTTTGAAATTGCATGTCAAGAAACACATTATTTTCAAATGTGAAAATACCGTTAAAAACTCAATTTTAAGATTTAACCAAATAATTTCAAATGTTGAAATATAGGAAAAATCGTACTTTTAAGAGTTCTAAATTTGTAATGTTAAAATTTCAATGAAACACATTAATTTTTTCAAATGCTTAAAAAACATGTTTCACAACTAATTAAATTTGAATAATAAAAACAAATATTAAAATTTCATTAAAAAACGTCAATTTAAGACACCTAAAACTATTAATAAAATTCGCTTTTCTGCTTTTTGAAATTGCATTTCAATGAAACACATTATTTTTTCAAATGCTGAAAATACCGTTAAAAACTCAATTTTAAGATTTACCAAATAATTTCAAATGTTGAAATTTAGGAAAAATCGTACTTTTAAAAGTTCTAAATTGGTAATGTGAAAATTTCAGTTAAAAACTCAATTTTAAGATTTTTTATTAAAACAGGTTTTCACAACTAATGAAATATTTGGTATATAAAAACAAATATTGAAATTTCATCAAAAAACGTCAATTTAAGACACCTAAAACTATTAATAAATTCTCTTTTCTGCTTTTTGAAATTGCATTTCAATGAAACACATTATTTTTTCAAATGCTGAAAATACCGTTAAAAACTCAATTTTAAGATTTACCAAATAATTTCAAATGTTGAAATTTAGGAAAAATCGTACTTTTAAGAGTTCTAAATTTGTAATGTGAAAATTCAAGAAAAAGCGTAATTTTAGAAGTTAAAATTTTTTATTAAAACAGGTTTTCACAACTAATGAAATATTTGGTAAATAAAAACAAATTGAAATTTTATTAAAAAACGTTAATTTTCAGCATTTGAAACTATAAATTTTCTTTTTCTTCTTTAGTTATTTACTTGCCCATAGAATTTTTTTTGAAACATTGTATTCTTTAGTAATCCTAGAATTCTTAAGTATTTATTCAAGATATATGGAAAATTAGATTATCACTTTGGACAAACATTATGTATAAAAATATATATAAAGTGAAATACCAGTGATAACATTATCTTAAAGTTCTTGTTGTGAAGTGATGGATTGGATCCGATGAAACTGATTTGCTTTCCTGTAAAGGTTAGTAGTGAAGAAAGTTACGAAAGGATAATAATTGCCCTTGGTATATAATAATTTAATAATTATAAAATATTCCTAATAATATGTTAATAAATACAATAACACAGCTTACCTGTTCCAGTGATCCAACAATTCTATCATAATTGGGATCTTCAGAAATCAACATCTGGAAATTAAAGAAATAAAAGAAACCCCTTCCAAGCTACCCTTGTTAATGGTCGGGGTAAGTTATTATGATGTCTGGACTAAAATGTTTAATTGAATTGATTATTTAAAATAATGTTTAATGAAATATTATAGAGTGATGAAAATTGTATAAGGAAAAGGAGAGAGGCAATACTATGAGTCTTTTCTCTTCAGCGTTTTTGTCATCCTTCTAGCTGTTTTTTCTTCCTTCTTCGTATTGATTCTGAGAAATCTGCAACGCGTCTTTTTGTTCTCGAGCCTGTGTTGCTACCAGAGTTACATCATTAACACTTCTGTGGTTTATTTAAAATTGTTCTAACTGCAATAAGCATTATATCTGTCCACTACGTCGATCCATTCGCAATTCTTTATTTAAAATTGGATACTGTCCAATACTATCCACAATTCTATTTAGAAAGACTAATTGTGTGGTTACGAAATTGATGACGAACTATATTTCTATAATATTGAACTGGAAAAAATTTGGTATACCAAAAAGAAAAGGAAGATATTATATGAACTAACTAAAGATCATCGACATGATAAATAGTTTTTGTAAAACCATTATAATGATTAATAGTGGAAATATATTAAGACAGTGACAATTCTAAGTTATAGTTTAATAAAACGTTGTAAGTTTGTTTGTGATTTATTGATAAAACCATAAGGTTATAGACATTTGATATAACTTTAATTGATGTAATTTATGTAATTCTCATTCTAATTATCTAATTATACTATTTACAACCATCAGGTTATAAATTCTTTGATTCAATTACATTGTTGTATTATATATTATTAACAACCATCAAGTTATAAAATTCTTTGATTTATTTACATTGTGTATTGTTTATATTATTTAAAACCATCCGGTTATAAAATTCTTTGATTTATTTACATTGTGTATTGTTTATATTATTTAAAACCATCCGGTTCTAAAATTCTTTGATTTATTTACATTGTATATTAGCTATATTATTTACAACCATCCGGTTATAAATTCTTTGATTCATTTACATCTTGTATTATTTGTATTATATATTATTTACAACCATCAGGTTATAAATTTTCGATTTATTTCCATTGTGTATTATTTACATTATGTACAACCATCAGGTTAAAAGTTCTTTAATTCTAATTTCTTGATATAATTTAATTATTTCATGGATTATTATTTCATTGTTACGATTTACAACCATATGGTTCTTAGACTAGTGATGAAACAGCAATTGCTATAGATCGTAATTTACCTTATATTCTAATTACTTTATAATATATATGAGGATAACCTCCATTAAGCACCTTTATTCTTTATAATATCAAACACCAGATTGGTATAATATTCTTTTACTTACTTTGAATAAACACGTTTTAGTACCGAGTTTCTATATTCCCCATTATTTTGCTTTGCTTTGTTTTTGTTTTCTCCCTTATCTTAGGTTGGTTATAAACCTCATTAGAGAAGTGAACCAAGTAAAACTCCCATTAATCGACGCTGGATGTAAGCAAAACACGTCAAGTTCTAGTGGAAAATTGACCCCCGTTAGACTAACGTCGCATATCCCCCAGAAACCTTGAACGGCAAGAAGCCAGAAGGATCGTCATAAATTCGTCAAGTCTTCCGTGGACCGATTAAGGTGTGATATTTTACCGTTTTTTCTTAATTTACCTTTATTGACTTTAGTATTATTAGAACTTTACCATAATATAGGAGAAGTGGAACTTTATTTTGAGGCTCTGGTCCTCATAGTGTAACCACTATAAAAACGTAGAAGATACTTTCCGCTCTCTTTAAAATATATATATATAGTATATATATATATTATATGATATATATATATATATATATTTTCTTTACTTTACATATATATAATATATATATATATATAATATATATGGAAGGTCTTAGTCTGGGGTCTCAGCCTTACCAACGAAAAGTATAGATTTTCTTTCACTTAAACTTTATTTTGATACGTGGAAGGCCTTAGTCTGGGGTCTCAGCCTTACCAACGAAAAGTATAGATTTTCTTTCCACTTAAACTTTATTTTGATATTATTTTCTTCTTATTTTATTTCAAAGTGCATTAATTGAAAGATATTTCGTATCAGTTTTTATTTAGTGATTAAATTATTTACAAAGTTTATAGAGCGTCGTGCGCGTGCTATTGTTTTTATCTACTACCTTATTTCGCGGGCTAGAAATAATATCACCAGAATAAAATGTGACATAGGTAATTTTTTGAGGGGCAATTTGCCAACCGTTAACAACTTTACAATTATGGCATTTCTCGCCATATATTCGTAATTATTACGAAGTATTTTGTTTTAATATACAAAATATTTTATTAGAAACAAAATTATTAATGAATCAGACTACAGCCTATCTCAAGATGAAATTTCCAAGTTTACTTGGAGATTCACACCTGAACACCCAGCCACTTCTAAAATAAATTTCCCTTCAAGCGATCATTAAAGTCTGAAGATGCTAATAGAGAGATTTAAGTGAAACATTCAAGCTAGTAAGAGGCTCAAATACTTTAACCATTCAATCAAGCAAAATGAACTCTTTACCATAAAAGTAATACCAACATCAGCTTAACCAACATTGAAAAGTTATCACCCTTTATATCACTCCTATGCACAAGAGTCTACCAGATCACCCTGCCTACTGTCATACTGTGCACTTAACATTATATAAAACTTTTAGTCAATAGCACCGCAACTAGAACTTTCTATCTTCTTACTAAAAATCAACTCTATCTCCACTCTCACACTTCCACTATTTAAACATAACAAATGGCGCCCTTTACATTCTATCTAAGTCTTTTCACACATATCTTGTGTTAACTTGATTATCTTTATTTATGTACACATAAGTATCTTCCAGACTTAGAACTTTCTACTTTGCGAATATGGGGCATGACCTACTTACTGGCTCTAAGTTTGTTCTGCGCCATTTACTGCCCTCGTTTATCCTTAACAATACAGAAATTTGGCGCGCATTCCTATGCGCATAACTATTCTGGCACCACATATATTGCCGCTATATGCTTATGCTACGTCACAGTTCTCATCGACATGAGACACAAAAATCTCTACGGCCGCAAAGCTGCCTACTCAGGAAAACTAACTTTAGTTAACAGCGTAAGAGTTTTTCTATTATGCCGACAACCTGTGACATGGGAACAATGCGGAAGGACATCCCCAGCCTTCTTGAGACTCTGTATTAACTGCGTCCCAGTGGCACGTTGGATTTGGTACATCCACTCATTCCTACAAGATCGGCCGCGGTATATGCTCGACTTTCCTTTCTCTTGCAAGTTGCCCAATCGGAGAGTTGCAATCTACGCAGCACAACCTATATAGACAATGGGTGGAGAATAGCCCTTCTAGCTATTCGCATCATCTGAATTAGAATACTCTTCTACACAATCTTCCAACTACACATTACCGACCCCAGACTATTGCTGGCATACGGATCCTCACACATGTTCATATGTGTGAGCGAATCTTTTTACGCTATGCACCACGGCCCCTTTGCATATACACACCGTGAGCTTAGGTATCAACTACCTGACGTTATGGTCCTCAACCACAATCACATCACAAAATCATGTCACACACAACAATCCCACACCTAGATCACAGCTGGTGATCTTCTAGCAACTTTCAATATCTATATATGCCGGAGACACTCATCCGAGTCTAACTCCTTTCACCAACACACTTCTTGAAAAGGTCTGACGAATCATCTTACAACTATCGCCGTTCGCACTCTATCAGAAACCCCGTACAGTTTACCTATCAGTTCACAGCGCTATAGACGGGTAAGAAATTATACATACCTCCTAGTAATTCCGTCCACCTCATTACGTAGAGGTATTCCTATCTGCTTTCATAAGGGAGAAAGCAAATATGAGACTATACGGTGAACAACCTATTCAATCAAATGTCCTCACACAATGCCCACCGTACTTCATAACCTTTGTGCATTTGAGCGCATTATTATACGAAATAGACTCATCTACGATCAGGCTACTTAAATCCCCGCTTGATGCCTCCCGCATTACGGCCCCTAAGCATCATTAGAGCTCGAAGGGCTCTCTATTTGCGAGCTGAACAATAACGCATTTCTAGCAATCAACATCCCTTAATGCCCATGCCAACAACAACTTTCTCGATCACATATCATCCTACATGCTTTCTAACATACCTATTGGCCACAAAAATCTCTCCGACTACTCCCATAATAAGCTGGCTTTCTACAGCGAGACAATGACCAGAGTGCTACAGAGGTTTTCTTCAACACCAACAATGCCCCTAGACGGAGGACAATCATAGAACCAGAACTCAAATATAACAGAGGAGAATAAAGGCGCATTCTTGGAACAAAGTACATCACTGGACGTAACACTGTGGATAGCATTCTCGATCAATCACGATTACTAGATTCGAGATCCTAAAAACGTTTCCCACTCATTCTCCTCCATATAACTCAGACTTACTTAGCAAGTTCCCTTCTTGTTTAAGCTATAGAGACCCTTCTATTTTTCTTCTGCTATTTCACCAATATAGTGTTCCTGCCACGTTGTGCACCATCGAGTTTCTTGCCTGCCAATTTGCCCTCTCGCCCTCATTCTTTAACACTGTCAATCTTAACTACTTCGTCAAATCAACAGAGCTTACCTAATGCTTACCTTCACATTGCGCGGAAATCATTTGAAAATCTGACCTCGACCAAGTACGCATAGAAGACCGTGCTATTCTTGTCCTCTGTTGAAGAATTCTGCTGGGTATGCAAATCATGTGTGTTGACAAGCCCAAACCGACCTCTACTCCCCCATGACAACGATACTCTTCTGATGACTCGTTACCTCTAGCTTCAGAGTACTTCTGTATCTCCAATTTGATAGGAAAGAGAACACGAGACTCTGTATCGCGTTCTACGCAAACTCTTACATTCCTAACCCCTTTTTATTTCCGCCCCACGAAGAATCTGGCAGTAGGAGAATCGGCCCCAAATTTGCTTCATCTGGCCACCATTTTCTAGTGGCTCCATTCTTTTCGTCTGCACTGGCGATTCTCTACCAGAAAAAATCGTGCAAGAATATGCTTTATCCACTCGAGATCTTAATATGATTGTACATTTCAAATCCATACTCTAGGACAAGAAGTTACATGCGTAATCTCCGACTTCGCTCCTTTGCTAGCCAACCCGCCTGCTAATCCACTTAGCTATCCACGTCTTCTTTTAAGTGAACGTGTCAGTGACTGATAAAGCCTATTGATAACAAACTAACAACATAACACACCTTCTACCAGCTCCTTTGCTCAATCCCCTTTCCTACATCATCGTGTCGCGGTAAATTTCTTAATGTCAATATAACCAAAGGCATCAGGGCGAGTTCCTGTGCACTATATACAATTCAATTAACCATTTCATGCCTTACGAATCTTCAATCAAACGTGCATTCAAATCCCAGCAAGAACTGTTTTTCATTTTTCGTAGAAACTATTACACACTAGCCACATCTATACACAAGGCAGCCGTGCCTGACCTATCATCAGTGGAAAACAGATTATTTGAAGCATTCATTAGCCAAGATGAATAAGTATCCAAACGAGTACTTCGCTTAGCATTTTTGCGAGGGTCCTCAATTTGGCCCAGTATTTAAACGGCTTGTCTTCTCCTCACGCATTCCTATTCCTTACTCTGCCTCGTGACAAGAGAGTTCCAATGGTCGAGCGCACCCTTGAGAACAGAACGTACAAGACAGAAGGAGAAATATTTTCAGATATCAGATCCCGCGAATACCACGCGAAGAGTAAGAGACGAAAATAGTTTCAGAGCTGCCTCATGACAACACGAAACGTAAATCTTTGATAGTCTTGGTTTTGGGAATATGTCCATAAAATAGGCAAGTGGTTTTTCATCTTACTCATTACGGGAGCATGGAGCCTTCGGACACATCAAAACCTAAATATGTAACCAGAGACTGTCCAATTTGGCACTTATCAGCACTAAGTCTCAAATTAAAAGATTTTAACCGATCAAGTACCATTTCTAAAATCTTCATGTGTTCATCATGAGTAGGAGTGGCAATGAGGATATCATCAATATATATAAAAATGTTAGGGATTTTAGAAAGAATTAAAGATATGTATTTTGTAAAACTAGTGGGACTTGAATGGAAGCCTTCTACAATACTATTATATGAGAAACTGCCAAAAGGAGTATTTATAGTTAAGAACTTTTGACAATCAGGGTGGACTTTAAGATTATAAAATGCCTTTTTCAAGTCTAAAACAGAAAATTTACTTTACAATCCCGTGCGACAGCTAAGTTCGTAAAAGTTCATTCTAAGTTTAGGGCAGTATGCGAACATTACGTCCGAACACGCACTAATTGTTCCAGTTTAATCTCAAATTGGCCTTAATATCCTCGGAACTCCACCACTTAGGTTTAGAAACGTACCCAAAATCGGAAAAAATCCCCAAGGTGAGTGCCGAGTGGGAAAAGAACCCCACAAGTATTATCACTAACCTGCCCTATCTCATTCCCTTTGGCCTTATCCATATAACATAGTAGAGATTCTGCGACTTTTAATGTTTATTGGGGAACCCATAACTTTAAATTTATATGGAATTAATTCATTTAAGGAATTTTGTTCAGCGGGAGAGAAATTTTCGTAAAGCCTACTACCTTCACTAATATATATTAAAATTTCACTTTCATTTTAATGATCACTTTGCTACTACCACACTAATTCAAATTTTCTATTTTTATTACACTCTGTTGCAGCAATTGTTCCTTGATAGCTACACCCAGGGATTACCTATTATTATAAATTATTATCTCGTCACCAGTTAAACCATTTCTAAAATTTTATATAAATCATCAAACAACATTTTATATTCACCTAATAGAGAAGTATAAAGGGAAGGCGTGGAAGGGAGTTTAGGAGAAAGAGTTAAATTTATATAATTAAAATCATTTGTTATGGGTAGTGCTTCAGAACCATTCCCTTGAATGACTTCACAAGAAAGACCAGTGTGGCATCAATTATAATATTTGAGTTAAAATCTAGGTTAAATTTATATTTAGTAAAAAACCGTCTATCCCTAAAAATATATCAATTCACATCAGCAATTAAAAAATAATACAGTATGCTCATAGTCTCCTTTTTTAGGCACGACCACAATTTTAATTTTTTTTAGTCTTATAACACATCCATAACATGTATTTAATCCTGCATCCACTTTCCCATTAAGCATCTGTAAAGAAAGCCATATTGCGATCTTTCTTTGTTCTCAAGAAGCCTTTGTTAAAATAGAAATATGAACTTCCCTGTATCTAACAAGAATAATTGCTTTGACTATTAGCGTCCATATATACGAGGAGGACAATTCAATTGCCCAATTCTTTACTATCGTTGTACATTAACAACTTTGGTGATAGCACTAGACCCACCTCTCGCGAAGAGAATCTTGCTAACATAATATTTGCACCTAATAGCGAACACTAATATTTATTATTTAATCAGAATAGAACACACAACAATATCATGTAAGATAATATTATTAGCGCATATTTATATTTTTCCCTAGGTCCTCTTCTGGACTCTGGATCCGAGGACCCTGTATGATATGATCCTTGCCAATTCACACATTCTTTTAGCTCACGAACGGAGCGCGTGCCCAACCGTTCATTTCTTTGCACCATGCGCTGAGACCACGTATCTTGAGACAAATATACTCTCATTACTTGGAGACCAAGACATGCACCAGATCGCTCCTATCCATCTCCAATACGCGTCTTTCATTCTTCACATTCAGCTGCACGAGGCATGACGCGACCCGATTTTACCGCTATGATTTCCACAGTCTTGGACGCAGGGAGTCCAAAGGTTCATATTCTTTCTGTATCAGTGCTAAGACGTCGTCCAAACACTCCACAATTCTGGCTACCAGAGTGTTTCCATGTTTCATCTCTACGTTCACTCAACTTCTTCACTGATCAAAAAGAATCAATATTTACCACTTTACCGTCACCCCATGCGACTACTCTTTGTGACATCAGTATTTGATATTTGCGACACAGCGATGACTAAATTGGCGAGCACAATCTCTCTTACGAATGAGTATCACAGCTCCTGATACGACTCACTTCCCACCACTCCATACTACGCCAGTATCTCGTTCACTATCCTCTCAAGCTATAATTCAATGTCATTTCACACCAAATCTCACAACACAGTCGCAGTCAAACGTCAATGCTATATCACTGTATATTGAGTTAATATGGTCCACCACAATCCGATCCTGTCCTCAATTATCATCTATTGAGAACCTAATGATGAGCACGTCCTCACGACAACGAAGATATTGTACAAGGTCATACGAAAGACCTCATATAAAGTTATACTTAATGCCCTTAATGACACGTTTACTCGTATGTGCTTAGATTACATTTACAAGATTAATAAGCTGTGCGTACCGTTGGTTTCTTTACTTTAATAGTTTACGGTTACACCACCAGATAATCTCCAACTACCTCGAGACAATCCCTAAGCCCATCGCCATCTCGACCTATAGTACTACTTCATTCCACTCGACCCAAACCTAAGCAACCCGATCCATACACTTCTAGGTACTTATCACAGTTCATACTTAGCTGCATTTACATTTTCCTAATTGAATGCCTCTTATATACTTACCACATTATGTACGACATACACACATATGACTGACCGGGATTCGTACCAAAGTAGACTATCACCTATAGCTCAAGCCAGTCTGTTTATTAGGAGAAAACCCACGCCCGCATCCACCTGCCACTAACCGCACCACACCATTTACACGACTACATACCCCTTCCCAGGTGACACAATTAATTATCACCACCGATAACTCAAAATTTATCCGCTATTACAGTGTACCTTAAAAAATCTTTTTACTTATTCTACTTGCCGATATTGAACTTTGCTAACAATGTTACTGTATTTCTCTACCCATATATAATCTGATAAAAATCTTAGTCCCATGAAATAGTTTTGTATGATCTATATGTGATTTTATAATTTTTTTTTTATGCACCACCCCTTTTCATTATAGGCGAGCTGATGATGATATATATATTTTAATGCACAAAATTTGTCCCTTTTAATGCCGGCATTTAATGTATTGGCTTTGCATATAGCTGTGGGGAACTGAATTAAAGTGTGATATATATCTATTTAACCAGCTTTTATTACTAAAGTAATAAAACAAGTCTGGAGAGAAGGTGAGGGCCGATATATATATATATCCCAAAAACTTTTGTTATTTGTAAAATAAATGAAATAAATAAATACAACTGCATACTTATCACTTACCTTAAAATATTTACTCTTTTTTTGAAATGGAATGATTTTTTTTACTTTTGGTGATTGGGCTTTACACTTGTAAGTTTGTCTTACCTCCGAGGAAATTATCTTGACTCCTACACAAAACTGAAATAAAAGAAGAGTTTAAAATAATATCTTATAAATGTTTAATGTTTTTTTTAAGCATCATTTCTTACTAACTTTCAATTCTCTTGAGCACGTTCTAATAAATTACTAATTTGTTTTTTTTTGTCTTATTCACAAATACATTGGTGGACTGGACAATACTCATATGCATGATTAGAAATAACCCTTTTAATATTCTTGAGAATGTTCTTTGTAAACCTCTAACTTCTACAAGTTACATCTTATTCAAACATTTCACTTGTTTCACCTTGATACATTCAAAAGAAAGATACAACATCACATTACTTACTTCTGTTCACTTCACTTGGAACATTTTTAACTGAAAGGCTGCAACTTTTATTTTGAAAGTAAAGTTGTTCAAAACTATCTACAATTAACCTTAAATATACGACTGCAATTGCTTATAAGCGTCTATAGATCTTGCTTAATAGCGTTATTACAACTGTTCTAAATACAGGTAATCACAGACATTTATCTGTATTTGATTTAAAACTTTATACATATACCCTATCATTAATTCTATTTTTTTGCTTTTCATGATTACCTGCTTACTGTTGGAGTTGGAACCGCTTGCATTTTTTTGAAGAACCTGCTTACTTTTATTTGTCCTCTTTGAATGTGTGCATGATACTTTTAAGCCAAGCCAGGAGAAGATTGTTTGGAGAAGGAACGGTGAGTTATCATAGCAACTATTTTTTATGTGGTGTGGCATTATCTTTAACAACTATTTTTTTTCGATCACTTAATATTATTGAAATAAAGTTATTTCATTGCGCTGACTTACAATAAGTCCTCAAACATCTACACATTCTCTTATTCCCTTGAAGTCAACATTCACTGGTACATTCCCGACAAACACTCAACACTAAAATGGTAGCAGAGCGTAGTTACCGTGACTATATATATTATATATTATAATATAAGAATATTATTATATAATATATATATATATATATATATCCGTATAATATATATTATATATAATATATATATATATATATATATATATATATATATATATATATTATATATATATATATATATTAATATATATAATATATATATATATATATATAATATATATATATATATATATATATATATATATATATAATATATATATATATATATATATAATATATATATATATATATATATTATATATATATATATATATAATATTATATATATAATATATATATATATATATATATATATATATATATATATATATATAATATATATATAATATATATATATATTATATATATATATATATAATATATAATATATATATATATATATATATATATATATATATATATATATATATTATATATATATACTATATATATATAATATAATATATAATATATATATATATAATAATTAATATATATATATATATAATATATATATTACCGTAAGACGGCCAATTCCGGTCCATGTGGGGGCAATTCGGATCACGTGGCAATTCCGTCCAGTGCTTCAAATAGCTATACGATGCAAAATATATCTTTAAAGATGTAAAATAATTTATTTTATGTCTTCGGTATTAATTTTTTATGAAACTTTAATTTAAGTCCATTAATTTTGTGATTGTTTTTCTTTTTCTGAGCACTATAAAATCGGGTAAATTTTAGGCTTATTGCTAAGAATCATACAGGTCAAAATAATTGCTACTACCATTATGTAACAAGATAAAGATACTTAAAAAAGTTCATAACCTTAATGCAATCGTTGGAGTCATTCAGGCAAGAGATAAATATGTTTAATTATAAAAATTGTAACATGGGGCAATTCGGTCCAGGTTTAAAAATTTGCGTTTGGCAATTCGGTCCACATTGAAATTTTCATTAAATTAAATTTTTTAATACTCTTTTACAAAAAGATGTCCAAAATATAATGTTTAAATAATTTTTACACTTTTACAAGCAAGATAAGGTAGG
>JABUQX010053192.1:72500-78598 GCA_015478945.1 Trachelipus rathkii
ATCATAAATTTCAAACTCAGTGAACTTTTTAATTCCAAATGAAAACCTGGGACAATCACTGTCGTTCCCAGGCATCGCTTCGAGGCGCTACAGCTTGCTATCACTAAAATCCTTTTTTCTCAAAAGCTCGCTTCAATCTTTCATTAGCTTCAATAAACAGTTTGCCTGCACTTTCACTTTGCTCTGCCTCTTCTTTTCATAGCTTCTTCAGCATTTGTTCATCATCAGAAATTTTTTCCTTTTTTGGTCAAGTTGTTTTTTGTTTTCCTCTTCAGCAATTTTTTTGTCTTGTTTCAGCCTTTGCAGCTTCATCTTCGAGTCTCCTTTTTTCTCTTTCTCTATCCAAGTAAGCGCAGATGTACTGTTTTACTATGCCTAAACGTCCCGCCATGTGAAAGGAGCTCTGAGTTAGAGAAATAATGGTAAGGTTTTGGATACCATCACTATTTAGAGCACTTTTTAACAGTGATTAAAGCATTTAAAGTTCTCTCGGACATAGATGACCTGGTACTTGTAGAG
Source organism: Trachelipus rathkii (assembly GCA_015478945.1). Lineage (NCBI taxonomy): Eukaryota > Metazoa > Arthropoda > Malacostraca > Isopoda > Trachelipodidae > Trachelipus > Trachelipus rathkii. The sequence continues at coordinate 73,020 of JABUQX010053192.1, forward strand.
TTCTGCCCTTTTGATGTGGAAAATGACTCTTTCCACATCTGCATTTACCATGTGACTGCGACAGTGAAGCCTTTTTACTACTCTTTCAACTCGTTGGAAATTCTTGAAGTGTTTTACTTGATGATCGTTTTATTAAAAAACTGAGCCCAATACAGCATCTATTAGAAGAGGTTTTTTGGTCGGACTCTGCGTTTCAGCTTTTTCCAATTGTATTAGTTTCCACTCATCTAAGAGTATGTCTGTATGGATTTTTCATGGCATGACCCTAACCAATCTTAACTATATTTTGGCAGCTTTCTTTGGACAATCTCTCATTAGGGGATAGACATGTAAATTTTTTCAACAGAGAGCTCGACACAGATGATTTGTTCACAACATGCTCAACAGATTCAACAAAATGTTTTTGTACTTGCAGACAGAAAAACGTTTTGTCCTTTTCACAAACATTTTCCAAGTTTTCTTAATACCTCATCAGAAAACTGGATTTCTTTCAATGGCAGTAAATGTTCAGTATTAAAAAAAGCAGCATCAATTTTTTTTAAATCAAGATCTTTGAGAGAATTTCTGACTTGCAAATCCTTCCCAACAGTTTCATATAACCAATGATGACAAAACAGAATGCAAGAGATGAATTAATGGTTCTTCTTTTTGGAAGAAGCCTGTGACACTCGTTAAGATATGATGCGCTAGATATAACAAAGTTAAGCTCTGCTTTCATGGTAGGTTTTTTTAACAACCTCACAATTTTCTGATATCCAGGTCTTTTCATCAGGTTGGGCCTATGCTTAGTTACATATGTAAGAAAATACTTCTTCACTGCTTCCCATTGTTCCAAAACTTTCAGCACTCTCCTTTATGGTAAGCCACCTACTTGAACAATGTTTAATAAACTTGTGATTAATAACGCCAGTTTGTCTTTGAATCTCACTGTAGTCTTCCCATCTGGATGGCCAGTTGTGGAAGAAACGATGGAGGCTAAAGATAAATTCTGAAGCATCTTCACCTAATTCCTCTATACCCTTTAGAAAAGCATTGTGTATTGTATGGATATTGCAAAACTCTATATTTAAAAGTCCTTTTTTTCTTACTATGGTTACTTGCTCGTTAAATGATCTTTTCACTGATTTGTTTACATTTGGACTGTCTGATCCTAACATAAGAACATTTTGTAATGGAATCGATGAGTTATTAAGAGCACAGTTCAATTTTTCCACTAGAATAGAAGCTGTAGCAGTACCTAAGAAAAATGTCTGTAAATGGCTATACATAACTCAATTTTGACTTGTAGACCAATATCTCACACCAATTTCCAATTCTTTTTTCCCTGCAGCATTTGTAGTTTCATCAAACAAAACTGCACAATAAGCCTTTCAAGGTCTTTAATAATATTTTTTCTTAAAATATGGCGCCAATGCATCTGAGATCAAATAATGGGCTTTGTTGTTTCCTAAACTGAAATCTTCAGGAACTGCATCTTCTCCAAACATCACCTAATAAATAAATAAATATACTTTTATATTATTATATATATATATATATATATATATATATATATATATATATATATATATATATATATATATATATATATATACCGTAAAATGGGGGAAAGCCGGTCACGGAGGGGAAAACCGGTCAGTTTAATAAATTGTTAATATTTTTTTAAATTAAAAAATTTTTCAATTAGAGAAAGGTTTTTTAAGTAGCAAATAGATTATATTTTAACCATATATAAAAATTTAAGTAAATAACTTACACCTACTAGTCAAAAAAATTTCCCAAAGTTGGAAAAAATTTTTTTTTTTTTTTTGCAAAAAAATTCTAAGACCTCGTGAATCTCGTAGAATTAAGATATCAGAATTTTGAGTTAGATGCATATTGGGAAGCCTGTTTAGAACGTTCGATTTAAAAATTTTAAAATATTTACGCTATTTTTAACAGTTCATAAGATTTTTTCAATTTCGGTGGGAAACACGCTCGCACGTCGCGGGACAAATGCCTGGCAGTTAATAACTTTTTAAAAATTCGTATTTTTTTTAGTTTATAATATTTTGTTCTTAATTTTTATGCTGGGTAGACTTATAATGACATTTGCGGTTTAATGTTTCTATACATCATCTTTCTCTATCTAGTTAGGGATGGAAAACAAAAGTTCACTGAAATTGTGCGTACTCACTCGATATAAAAAAAAAATTCAAAAAAAATACAAAAAAATAAAAAAAAGCCTATTTTTGTTAAAAAGTGCAATTATATTAGTTATTACTATTAATAGTTAATTAAAATTGATTGTCATATTTTAAATTATAATATTGTAAAAAAAGGATAAAAAAAAAATTCACGTGAAATGTGCGTACATAGGCCTACTCGTAATATAAAATGCCAATTTTGTTAAAAAGTTGAAAATATTATTATTATTATTAGAACATGGATTAAAGAGATTATTTCCATAATTCATTCTTTTTCAATGCTTATTAGCATTCTAAGAAAAATGAAAACAAAAAATTTCAAAATTTTGTAAAAAATCAACGTTTGCAAAATGTTAATAAAATATAACTTAGACTTGTGTTTTTCAATCCAAATTAATTCTATAATATTATTAGACTCTATTTAACAATTAAATTATAATTATAATTAGTTTGGACAAGCACAAAAGAAATAATATTTAATGACCGGCTTTTCCCGACGCCACACCTGACGCGGTTTTTCGACCGATTCAATTTTTGAAAATGGAATTTTAAAAAATTTTTTAATAAATATTCATTTCGAGATTTTTATTATTTTCATTATTCTAAAACATAAGAAACTCTAAATGTGAGAAAAAACTATTAAGTATAGAATAACTTAAAATTCGATTTTCATGATCATATAAAAAAAAAAAAACGCCATTTTTGACCGGTTTTCCCCATTTTACTGTATATATATATTTATACTATACTATATATATATATATATATATATATATAATATAATATATAGATATATCATATATATTATAATATATATATATATATATAACTGTATACCTATATATAATATATATATATAATATTACTATATATATATAGTATATATATATATTATATATATACTATATATATATATTATAGTATATATATATTATATTATATATATATTATATTATATATATAAAATATATTAATATATATAATATATATAATAATTATATATATATATATATATATTAATATATACCTATATACCTATTATATATATATATATTTACCGTATATATATATCAGTATTATGATATATATATATATATATAATATATATATATATATAGTATATATATATATATATCAATAATATATATATATATATATATATATATATATATATATATATATATTATATATATATATATATATATATATATATATATATATATATATATATATATATAACACCAAAAAAGGTGTGCCGGCAAGTTGGAAAATGAAGGATATTGAAAAGGTGACTGTGTAATGTTCATATTCTGTTTCACATCCACCTGAGCCCTCAGGGCATGACTTTCTATTCATATTTCAAATCATTTGGCAAAAAAGGATTTTCTTTTTTATGTATTAAAACCCCATATATTGAGACCAATTATGAATATAAGAATCATGTTTTTTTTTGTACTTTTCTAAATTAAATTTTATACAAAAAAAGGAAGGAAAGGGTTAAAGTTGTTTTTACTGAGTAACTCATGACATAGCTTACCTGAAAAGTTTCACGAAGTCCATTGCAAGAAGCAAAACTGTAGTCTGCAGCAACACATTTCAACCACCACATTAGTTCCATAGGCAGTAGTTTTAGCTCGATCAGCATACAGTTTGATAATCTTGCTACAAGAGGGCAATGGTGTGCCTTGTTTATTTTGATCACTTGATTTTTGGATATTTTGATTAACATTACAACTAGGCCTAGGCAATAATTGTAACTGATCTTTGTTTAATTTAACTTTGCTGTAATTGATATGAACTGCTTTCTTTGAATGTTGTATAACTGCCTGGAAGCCATTTGAGGAAATGTTTATGCATTTCATGCATATTTTACAAAACATTTCGCTGTCTGACTGTTTCTTTCCCCACTCAATTTTGAAGCCTTGAGATCAGTTCTATCCAACCAAGACATTTGAAACTTACATCTTCCCATCTTCAAAAATTTCAAATTTCAAAAAACTTTATTCAATTATTATTTAAAATTATTTAAAACAACCTGAAAATTAAAAAATTTAAACAAATTATTTACCTATGTTTTCCAGTTCTTGAGTTCAATAAACTGTTTTGTAGTTAAACCACATTTTTAATTCAGTCACAGGTAAAACAGAAGAAAAGATATCTCCAAGTAACCTACTTGCCCCAAAAAAGTGAAGAAAAGTGAAGAAAAGTGTAAAATTGCTTAAAAAAGTGAAAAAAAAACTAAGTGAAAAAAGTGTACCGCTACAAGCCCTGTTGTGTAGACGTTGCAAAACTAGTATTTATTGCTCATAATCTAGAACTAGGAAATTCTGGAAATTTGCCAACTGAGAGAGATGATTATGCTAAGGCAGCTAAGCTTAAGAGTCCTGTTACTGCCCCTTCTCCTTCACCATTGTCATTCTCACACGATACTTCATACGACTCTGAGATATCAGTCATATCAAAATTAAATGTGGCTGATCACGCTGATGAGCCCAGTGATAATGTGCTTGTCAGTAGTCACAGAACAGGTAGTCAGTACTCCAGTAGTGACTGGGGTCTGAGGAGTGGGGACTAGTGATTAGTGAATAAAAAGTTGATATTCCAAAGCCAAATATTAATATTTAATTTAGCATCCTCCTTCATTTACAATCTTGGTATAATTAGTGATAGTGAACAAAAGTTGTATAGTCAAAGCCAAATATTTAATTAGTCATTCACTCATCCCTTCATTCATTTACAATGCTTGGTATAATTTTAATTTCAATATTTTTATTACTTTTCAAATTGCATCCCTTAAGTCACTTTTGAGTTTTGTCATTCAGACTCCATTCTATATAAATATAATATACTTTAATGTTTAAAAGTAAATTATAAAAATATGATTATATGATACAAATGTAAAATACATAGTAAAATTAGTTAAGTAGAAGCCTACAAACAGCAGTCTGCAGGCTACAACCTACTATAAATTGTAACGAAAACAATTTGATAAAATATAAGAGAAAGGTAGTTCTGCTACTTTATAAATCAAAATGGAATATTTGTTTAATTTCAGGTATCCTCATATTTGAAAAATGAAAATACTCAAGTGAAATATCATATTAGCCTCTTTATATTTTTAAAAATTACATTTAATGAAAAAAATGAAAAAAAAAAAACTGAAAAAAAACCGAAAAAAACATGAAAAAAACATGTTTTTTTCCTGAAAAAAACATGATTTGAAAAAAACGTTTTTTTTCCCAACCCTAGTAGAGATGGTATCGAAGTGAAAAGTATGATTGATTTTGTGTTGGTAAGAAGGAGATGTTGAAGTATGTATTTGATGTTTAAATCCGTTAGGGGGTTTAGACGGCGATGGTATCGGATTCATCATATGTTGTTCTATCTCTCTCT